>PVHP010013892.1:20393-40261 GCA_004024765.1 Zapus hudsonius | reverse complement strand
GACCCTTATAGAATATGGCATTTCACAACTCCATGAGGCTTCCATAGGGAGCTGCTTAAAGATCTCAGTGGGGAAGGCGGCATGAGACACAGCTTTACTGTTTGTATGGGAAACAAGGTGTTGCAGTCAGCTTTCTAGTTGCTGCGCAGAGAGAACCCAAGCAAAAGCGGCTTGTAGAGGAATGGGTTTATTTGGCTTACAGACTCGAGGGGAGACTCCATTCTGGCAGGGAAAACGATGGCATGAGCAGAGGGCTGGACATCACCTCTGCCACAGCACTGCAAACAGCGGCAGGGAGGTGTGCCAAATACTGGCAAGGGGAAGCTGGCTTATAACCCCCATAAGCCCACCCCCAACAACACAGCTTCATCAAGGTTGTAAAACCCAAACTGCCATCAGCTGAGGATCGATCTATCAGAACACATTCAATTGTTTGTGGGGGACACCTGGATCAAACCATGACACAAGGCATCATATTATGGCACTTTCCATGAATCACTGTGACCTTAAGTTCCTTTTTTTGAGCTTAATTCAGTGTTCACCTCTGTCTCTGACACCAGCAATGCTTGTTACTGTTCTGGTTCCTGTAAAGGAGGTGACAGTGTTTCGGCCTGTGAATGTCATCTGCACCTGAGATGCCCACTACACAATTGCTCTTTATGTCTTCTTCACCAAGACACTCAGCCCCTTGATGTCCTCGTCTGTGAAGTAGGTTTATAGAAACAGCAATCAGGGCTGGAGAGATGGCTCAGCGGTTAAAGCACTTGCCTCCAGTGCCTAAGGCCCTGGGTTCAATTCCTCAGGACCCACATGGGCCAGACCCACAAGGTGGTGGCCCTGGTTCTCTCTCTCTCCCTCTCCCTCTCTCTCTCTCTCTCTCTCTCTCTCTCTCCTGTATCTCTCTGCTTGAAAATGAATAAATAAAAATATAAAAAAGAAACAGCCATTATTTTTCAGACAATTTAAAAAAAACCTTTTATTGACAACCTCAGCATACATAGACAATATACCATGATCAGAATGCCTTCCCACCATTCTCCCTTTCCCCCTCTCCTTACATCCCCTGCCACTGAATCCCTTCTTTCCAACTAGTCTCTCTTCTATTAAGATGTCATCACTTTTTCCTTCCTATGTGCATGTCTTGTGCAGGTAGCAAGAGCCACTGTGAGTTCATTAATACCATGGCCACTTTTGTGTCTGGAAGAGAGTATTGCAAAGCACCATTTCCTTTCTTTTTTGTTTTTACATTCTTTTTATAATTAATATCTTCATTATGAGTAAGTATATACATTGTATGAGCAAATCTTGTGAAGGTGTCCCCATTTTCCTCCTTTCTATCCTCTACCCACTGGGGTCCTTCCTTGGTGCACATACTGGATCTGTCCACAGGTAGGAGGGTTATGAACTGCACCAGAGGGAGCCAGTTTTTCTTTTTTCTCCCCACTTTGGTAACAGCCATTATTAAAGAAGCTGCAGTTAGCAAGTGCTCATCCAGTCTCTCCTCTGTGCTCCTCACTGGCTCCTCACAGTGACCCTGAGGACCATGGTGGAAGAGCACATTGGAGCTAATTTCCTATCCTCACCACAGCTGGGAAGCAGCCTGCAGAAGCAGGTCTCCTGCTCCTCCCACCTTTATTCCGTCTGGTTCCCCGGCTGATGGGACAGTGCCTCCACACTTGGAGTGAACCTTCCCTGCTTAGTCAGTCTTCTCTGGAAATGCCTTCATAGACACACGGGGGAGTGTGCTTTGCTCATGTCCTAGCCATCTCTCAGCACAACTTAGTAACAAGATTAAACATGGTGATCGAGTATATGTAATGTTCAAGTATAAACAGTTGAAGGTAGTTAAAAGAATGCAAAATGAAACCTGGTGCAATTCGTGTTTTTCAACATTACTTGATGTTCTCTTTTGTTAGCACATTTACACACACACGCCTATGTACATACAATGTCTGAGTCAGATCACCTAATGCAAGGACACTGTTGCAGTTACCTTCTCTTTGCTAGGATTAAACACCCAACCAAAAGCAGCATATGAAAGGAAAGGGGTTATTTCAGCTTGTAGTCTCAAGGGGGAAGTTTTATAATGGCAGGAGAAGCATGGCAGAGCAGAGGGTGGGCATCACATCAGCTGGAAGGTAGCAGCAAGAGTGAATAGGGTAGTGAATGTACAGTAGGGCTGGACTAATAAACCTCAAGGTCCACCCCAGTGACACTCCTCCTCCAGCAAGGCTCCGCCTCCCAAAGGCTCCATGAGCTGGGGATTGAATAGGAGGCTTAATCACAAATACATGAGTTTATGGGGGACATTTCACATTCAAATCACGACAGGTACCTTAATTAACAAAATATTAAATGGACAAAACTGTCTAACATCTGCACCCAAAGGAGATCTTACAGAGAAGCAACTTTTCTAGGTTTATGCTTTTAAAATTCATTATGTGAATGCTGCTCAAAAAGGAAATGAAGCTTTGGGGCAATTTCATGCAATAACAAAGTCTGGTTTTTGTTCTCTCAAATAGTCAAGGATTTGACTTTAATTCAACTCAGACCTCATGTCTAATGATAACAAGTGTCATGTATCTGAATTCTAAGCTTCCACATTTTTAAATTTGGCCAATGTCACAAAGCACAGGTAGGAGAAACAGATTTCACATGGGCCAAATGCACAGAGATACAGAAAGTGTTAGGGAAGATTCCAGAATTGTCCCAACATTTTAGAAAGACAAATAGACAATAAGGAAATACAGCTTATCAGGAAGTAGATGACACATGGAGGGTCTGTGGATGCAGCTTAGTAGTACAGTATTTGCCAAGCATGGATGAAATCCTGGGCTCCATACCCAGCACCACTAGGGGAGGAGAGAGAGAGAGAGAGAGAGAGAGAGAGAGAGAGAGAGAGAGAGAGAGAGAGAGAGAGAACACTAAATCTCAGAAAACCAATTATGCAAGGAGACAACTTGATGGTATTTTAAGTTATAAAACTAGCCAGAGTTTAAATCTCAGATCATGTGGAGGTTTGAATATAATGCCTCCCATAGACTCATGTGTTTGAACACTTGGTCACCAACAAAGCAATGCTATTTGGGAAGGTTGTGAAACCTTTAGGAGGTGGAGTCTTGCTGAGGAAGTGTGTCACTGTGGTAAGACATTGAGGTGTAACAGCCTGGCTGATCTCTCTCCTGCTCTCACCTCTCTGTCTATTTCCTCCCCACTGATATAATGATGTGGTGCCAGTTCTTCCTCCTGCAATGCTTTCCCTGCACAGGACTGCTCCCTCTGGAATCACAAGCTAAAATAAACCCTTTCCTGCTCTAAATTTCTTCTTATTGGGTATTTTTCAACAACAAGAAAGCATCCAATCCAGATTATATTTTAACAAAAAACAATATTAACTAAGAAATAGAACTAAGAACTAATAGAAGCTAAGAAATTGGAACAGTTTTTACAAACAGCATTGTACCACTATGGGGCCTTTCACCATTCAAAAGATGATTTATTGGTTGGGGAAATGTCACAGTGGTTAAAGGTGTTAGCTTGCAAAGCCTGCTGGCCTGAATTTTATTCCCCACATAAATCCAGGTGCACAAAATGGTACATGTGTCTGGAGTTCATTTGCAGCAATAATAAGTCCTGGTGCATCTATTCTTTCTCTCTCTCCCCCTCTCTGTCTGTTTCTCCTTGCAATAAATAAAAATATTTTTAAAAAGAAAATTCTTTGAAAACTTATTATTTAGGCACTGTGCTGAACAGCGGGCCGGAATGGGGAGCAAAAATGATACTATAATGTAGCGAGATGGGCAATAAAGAGAGGAAATACATAAACAAGAGAGGAAACACATAAACAAGATAATGTGAGTTCGAGAAATGGACTATGAAGCAAGTTTATTATCGAAGCTGCCCCCTCAACCTGTAGTCACACGTGGCTACTGAAATTGAAACCCATTAAAACTCAGATCTCCAAAGTAGTAGGCATATCTCAATATGCCTACAGGTAGTTAATGGCCACCTTATTTGGCAACACACATGGAGCCATTTCCATCATTGCAGACATCCAGCACTGGGCAAGTGGGCACATATCTGAGATAAGATGGTTGAGGAAATCTCATCACTGAGGGACATGTCAGCTGGGATTTCAATCACAAGACAGCAGGAGACAACTATGCAAAAATGAATGGAAAAATCCTAGCCGGAATGGCATGGGCAAAGGCTCTGGGGTAAGCAGTCTTGGTATGGGGAGTGGTACCAGATTAAGTCAGAGAAAGGGCATGGATCCAAATTTCTGTGCACAGAAAAATCTGAGCCAAGTAGGGAGAGTGGCTATCTCCCAGGGAAATGCCGGAAAGGCAGAAGCTAAGCGAAGGAACAAACTCTCTTTGTTCCTAACAGAGGAAAGCTCAGTAGCCTACATTAGATGTCTGATAACTCATGAGACACCCAAATTATTTTACAAAGTCACATTAGCAGTACGGATGAACACTGAGAATACTGAGTACATGGCTGGGCAGAGGTTATTAGTACACACAGCCTTACGCCCAACCCTTTATGAGGAAATCTGAGATCCCTGTGAGTTTTGCTATGGCTCTCATGAGAAAGCCAGGCCATAGTGAGCAAACACATGCTTTGTGAAAGAGGCCCTCACATTCTAGAAGGTACTGTCAGTGTCAGAAAATCAATGCTCCACGACATCCTTGTCTTTCTTCTATTTCCTAAGTGAAAAACCTCAACTACTCAAATCTTTCCTTTGAAAAGCCCAGACCAGTGTTTGTTTCCTGTGAATTACATGATAGATGTTAGCGGCTGAGTTTGAGGCTCAGAAACAAAGCAAGAATGGTGCGTATGAAAGGAAAAGTTCCCACACTCATTCTTCATGACTGAGTGGGAAGTAGCTTTGTACAAACCTCTGTGAGAAGAATAAACAAGCGGTATGAATAGAAAGCCATTGATAACTGTGCAGAACAATCCCCTCACTGCCTGTTAATAGACCACCTCCTCAGACGGTGCTTAACTTGTCTGGGGATGATGAGGTGTGATGTAAGATGTATCACATCTCAACATTCACACACACACACACACACACACACACACACACACACACACTTGGGCTTCTTTCAAATTTGTATGTGTGTGGTGATATGCAACTAGACATGACTAGTCATGTGTGTGGACATAGGTAGGTGTGTGTAGGTGCACACGTACATGTGTACATGCGTACATGTGGAGGACACAGGTCAACTTCCAGTATCCTCTTTGCACTCACCTTGTTTTTTTGAGAAAGGTCTCCCACTGATCCCAAAGCTTTCACTAGTCAGCTCTCCCCAGGGATCCTCTGCTTCTGTTTCAGAGCTGGATTACAGCATTCTGCCACACCTGCCTGCATTCACATGTGTCCTTGTAGATCTGAACTCAGCTCCGCACACTTGTGTGACAAGTGCTAGTCTGACATAACCATTTTTCCTACCCCAGCTTCTTAAACTGTGAGTTGTGATGTCATAGGGGATTATATAACTTAATATGGGATGCATGCAAATTTGACAGCAGTTTCTGAACAAAGAACAACCAAAAACAATTGGAAATCAAACAGGTAATGAATCCAAGGTGTTTCTGGCAGCATTCACCCATATTGCATAGCGTGACCTCACTATAGCCTTGGTTCTGAACGTGCAATCACGACAGGCCATGTGACAATGTTGACTGACTGAGACACCTCAGCTCAGACTTGAGACTCAAGACTTTTGTGAATTGCAGTGTTTTTACTATATATAAAACATTTATGCTCTTATAGAAACATAATGGCTTAATTATGAAGAACAAATGCTTTTAATATTTCCCTACCATTATTCCTTTGCATATAAGTATCAAATTAGTATATCTTTGGGTTGTATTGTGTAAGAATGCTTGATTTGTAACCTTGCTGGTGAGTTCCTCTCTTGTGGCTCAGAAAAATAGTTATATTCGTTTTGGTTTAGATTTAGGAAAGAATTTCCAGTAATTGATTCTGTAATTGCCTCTGCCAGTTTTGAACAATGTATTGATGTGAAGTGACATTCTCAGCATTGACCATAAAAGATCAAAGTATCAGTCACCCCTGAAAAGCACTGAACATGCTCTATGTCCTCTAGCAGCAAATGTTCACACTATTTAATTCTTCATGTGAAAACAGATAAGCACATACTGCTCATTAGTATGCAAATTGGTTCTCATCCTTAATAAATGGTAAAATTATATGTGTACCAAAGGATTGTTTTAAAATGAATTTCTTTATGCTTTACTATCAGTAAATTTGTGATTTGTATATCTACATTATACATCTGTGAGTGGGTTTATGTAAAACTTCTCAGGTGAACAGGGGTCATGAGCACAAAAAGTTCTAGAAGTCTTACTATGGCTACAAGGAGCCAGAAGCTTGCTGCACAAAGTTCAGTCACATGACAGGAACACTGATGTCACCCGCCAGGGGTTGGTACCATCACCTTTGGAGGGGTGCTGTCCTGCGTTACAGATAGAAGCTCCAGGATCCCGGAGAGCATGGGTACAGCATTCCAGGTCATTCCAGTTTAGGACATGGGAAAATGAGCTCCAGACAGAAGACAGAGTCACACCACCTGATAGGAATTCCACTGTGTTGTACTTGAACACATTCAGCAGTGCAGTGTCCATGGGCCAGGTGCTGTAGATGATCTGACCATGGAGTCTTTTTTATACCCACCCCTACATCTCCTCATGCCCTGAACTCACACACACATGCACACTTACATGCTCACCCCACCCCACAAATTACACAACACAGAGGCATCCAGATGCACACACACCATACATAAAGACATGCATATCATATCAATTTTGTTTTTTAAAAATATTTTATTTATTTATTTATTCATTTATTTGAGAGAGCATGAGAGAGAGAAAGAGTCAGACAGAGAGAGAGAGAGAATGAGCACACCGGGGCCTCCAGCGACTGCAACGGAACTCCAGACAATGCACCATCATGTGCATCTGGCTTTACATGGGTACTGGGGAATCAAACTTGGGCCCTTCTGCTTTGCAGGCAAAGGTCTTAACCACTAAGCAATCTCTACAGCCCATATCAATTTTCTTCATCTTCTATTCGTCAATTGTGTGTGTTCAACCCCTAAAAATGATTTTGTCTACTAACTTCTGAGGTGTCACAAACAGAACACAAGTGGAAGAGAATTGTTTACCACCAAAAAGCAAAATGTTGCAGAAATAGTACAGCAGAGAGGGCCAGATCTGGGAAGCTGCACAGAGAAGGAGCTGGGGACTGGGCTTAGGCTCTGTGCAATGCTATTCTCTCCCATTGAGAGATGGATGCCCTGGGGAGAGGTCACTCCTCAAGTGCCATCAAAGAGGGCCCAGGGGGTCTTCTGAGGAAGTTGCTAAAAGTTTAGACTATCAGGAATCTCCCATTTGCAAAACCTGGCTCTTGCTTTCACCGTGGCAAGTCCTTTTACAGCCTCATTCAAAGCCACTTCCCTAAACTCAACCCGAGTCACAGTAAGTCCCTCATGTTCCTTAGCATCCAGATACACCAGCCCTTTTCAGCTTGTTCAACTCAGAACATTACTGCCCAGTGCAGGCACCATCACATGCTACCCTCTTGCCAAGCAAGGTTTGCTGGCTGGGCTCCTTGGTGCCCAGACCCATCCTTCAGCTCTCAGCCCTATACACTAGTCAAGAAATCCTTGGTTCACCATCTCATGGTCACACTTTCCTTATACTATATCCCTTTGTGCAATGTTGTACTACCTACTCTCTCTCTCTCTCTCTCTCTCTCTCTCTCTCTCTCTCTCTCTCTCTGTGTGTGTGTGTGTGTGTGTGTGTCCCCAAGGGCAGGTGTGAGGTAGATGTGCTTTGTTAGTGAATCCTCAGATCTGAAGCCTGACACATAGCTGGTACCTGAGGTGACACTGAGCACACAAAGCCCTTTTTTGAAGAGCTAGTGCCTCTCTAAGAGACCATGGTTGGAAGTTTTGGCCTCAGATTTGGCCATCTGTCCTCTCTCTGCAACCCTGGCACAGTTGCCTGTCAGTCTGAGTCCACGGGCCTTTGGCCAGTTGATTCTGTGCAGTCTTCATTGACCAACAGGAACCCCAGTGGTAAACAACATCAAAGTCCATTAAACTGATGACTTAGTTTTATAAAAGAAAGGAAATTAACATTTATTTTGTGTTCAACACATGCCCTAGCTTTTAATGCATTTGGCTTAAAACAACTTTCATTGCAGCAAAGAAATTGAAGTCACTGGTCCACGGTCACAGAGCTGGTCTGACTCCAAAATTCATGTTTCTCTCATTCTGCTTGTGTTTGTTTGCTAAATCCCATGTTGGGTTCGTGTGTGTGTGTGTGTGTGTGTGTGTGTGTGTGCACGTGGAGGCCAGAAGTCGATGGTGATTGTCTTCCTCAGTCACTCTACGCCTTATTTTTTTGAGACAGGGTTTTGTATTACACTAAACTTAGAGTTCACTGAATCAGCTTGACTAGCAAGTCACTGGGATCCTCCCATCTCTGCCTCCCCAATGCTGGGGTTATAGGCAAACCAACATAATCCTGTGAGTTCTGAGGATCCAAACTCAGGTCTTCATGTACTCATGTCAAACACTTTACCCACTGAGCCATTTCCCCAACCCCAGTCTTGTTTTCCTAATTGTGTTATTCACTTAATGGATTTGCATCATGTCAATTGCTAGATCATAAACTTGTCTCAAAGTATTTTCCATGAATTAGGTGCACGATGAATGTGTTTAGTTGTACTAGTAGCCATGAAAACATACAGTAAATCTCTGTGTGTCACACAGCATCCAGCCACAAAGAAGGGACTGGGCAGAAAGGATTCACTACCATCTTTTCTGGGGAGTCAGAGATATCCTAAGAAGAGAAAAAAAGCTTCTTTTATAAATGCATATCAAATGACCACAGTGAATAAGTTCCATAGTGGGGAGAGAAAGAGGGATGCAAATCAGTCCTCACCTCTTTAGAATGAAAACGCTTCATCTAAGGGTGGAGACTGTGTGTTCATCCTACTTCGGGATGAGTCCCAGATAGGGAGAAGGGAATAGAAGGGATATCAGAGTACAGTTCCCCTGAACACCCATCCCCACACCCAGAATCCTCTACTTCCTTCCATACTGGAGATTTGTGAACCAGAAGAGACACAATATGCAAACTGATGTCTGTTAAAACCAATTAATACACTGTAATAAAGATGCATCCATATAATGCATTAGCAAGAATCCCTACAAAAACAAGCGCATAATGAACCACATCACAAAGCACGTACACTCTCCCTGGCGCTCGGCTCCACAACAAACTATTAACATCTTGCCCTTCATTTGGCTCATCCTCTCATCTCTCATCATGAAAGACACAATTTAGTCCTACAAGATTTGACACTGTGATCTTTACCCGATGGGATAAAATGATGAAAAACAAAATGTGCTACAAGGTTTTTGAGTGAAGGCCAAGATGCAGAAGCTGGCTCTTAAAAGACAGCGTCTTTTGTAGCATGGGATGACTCGAGTCACAGACGAGAATTCTGGATCAATGGAATGAGGAACACAGAGCTAGTCAGTAGGTTTGCGAGTCATTTTGAAGATAATGAATAAGGAATAAGAAAAATGAAAAATGAATTATGACCTTTTCTCTTCTCCCATCTCTGATGATTTTGCTTTGAGCAAAATATTCAAATCACACACACACACACACATACACACACACAGTGAATCATTGTTTTTAGATGACATAGTTCAATTTCAGTACCATGTGGACAAATGCTTTTCAGGCACACAAAATAAAGATCATACATTAGTTGTAACTCACACTATGAAAAAATTTCCTCTTTTAAGACAAAAATGTCTGCCATCCCCATGAGGGTTTTCCACATGTCTCCTACTTGGGGCACTTAAATCTTTTCCAACATGGATGTCACCATTGACATCATCCCTGGAATTCCTATTTTAGGAATATCCTCTTGAACCAGCTTAGAAATCATAAGCAAAGTGGGTCTCATTCCTTGCATTACACACACAAATCTTTCATAGCACAACATACATACCATGCTGGAAGTATGCAATGATCACTGGAAGTTTGCTGTGGGCAGTTGTAGGCGTATGTAGAGGTAAGGCCAGGGCATTCCCAGGTAAACAGAAATAACTGTGAATGTGTGTATATGTATGTGAGCATTGTACTCAGACCCTTGGGGCTCACTTCAAACCATCCCCTGAAGAGGAGGTTTGGAAGTTTCTCTTAAGAAATTCAAGACATTTACCCAAGTTTACACCAGATAATATTCTGTGAAGATTTCATGAGTAAAAGCCCACAGAGACCTTTTTTTGGACTAATTATGCTATATTATGTATTTATATGATGATCTCTAGAGGTTAAGAAGGCTTTGAAGATATTAAGAAATGATCATTTCCACCAAGGATATGTCTATTGTGACAAGTAAGAAAATTATAAGACTATTATTTTATAAATGTGACACTTAAATTGTTCTCATTTTGTGTATCAGAGTCCTCATATACTTAATACCATGTAATAATTTATTATAGGCTCCTTTATTAGAAGCTTATGTATTCTGTACACACACACACACACACACACACACACACACACACACACACACAAGAATAGGCACCTGGTGTCATTAGACCGCAGTTTGAGAACAAGAATTCTATCTCATAATAACTAATTCAGTGCCTTGAGAAAGTCCAGCACTGGGAGCTATTTTCTGTTGAGTTTCTGCCTGCAATTCTCACACTGTTCATCTCCCAGCATGTGAAATGAGCCCACTTTCAGCCAAGTCATCCACAAGGCCTTGGGATCAGAAGATCTTCAAATTTTAGCTCTACTTCTCTCCCAACTCCCCTGCAAGACTTTTCTGTCCTCATACCTGGGGCCTGGGCACATGTTCAGTTACAAGTTACAATGGAATTAAGACAGGTCAGTTTACTTAAAATAAGATTCACCTGGATTATCCAGCAGACCCAATGCAATGACAGTGTAGTAAGGAAGAGGAATAGAAGGTCAAAGGGATGGAGTGAGAGGACTTGACCTGCCATTGAAGGTTGGAACATAGAGGGTGAGACCATGGGCCCAGGAATGTGGACAGCCTCTGGAAGTTCACAAGGGCAAGGAAAGGGATTCTTCCTGGAGCCTGCAGATATTAGTGGAGCTCCATGGACACGAAGACTTTAGCTCAGTGTAAACAAGTGAGATTCTAGCCTACAGGAGTGCAAGATAACAAACCTGTGTTGCTTCAAGTCACACTCGTTATGGTGATCTGCTAGAGCGGCAACAGGAAATTAACACAGTGTCCACGTAATTTATTGTTCAAACCAGAACATGTTTTCGAATGAAAGCAGATACTATTAATAATTATGCCAAAACAACAGATGCAAGCCCAACCTCTCCTAGGTAAACTGGGTCACACAGTTGTCTTACCTTATTAAGTAACTGGTTCTCCGGTCCCGGTTTGCACATGTAACAAATGGTGTTTAGAATGCCTTTCTTGGTTTCTTTGTTAGAGGAAGTGGAAGACAAATGAGCATGTTCAGCACAATTCCTGGCTTGGGGAATTCTGAACCCAGGTTTGTTCACCAAGAGGAGGTGACCTTGGTATGCATCTGCAGAGTGTTTTATCAGCCAGGGCTACACCCCAGGTCAAGATCCCCATGGCAACCAATGAGTCCTATGGAGCAGCACCTGGCTGGTGGGAGAGGCTTCCCAACCGAGAGAGAGAGAGAGAGAGAGAGAGAGAGAGAGAGAGAGAGAGAGAGAGAGAGAGAGAGAGAGAGAGAGAGAGAGAGAGAGAGAGAGAGAAAGCTCAGTCATCCTCAAAGTCCCCTCATAGGATGACATTCATTTCCTATTGGTGTTTATTTAGATGTTTGCAAATGGGGATGCAATACCCTCAATTCATTCTCATTCTGCTTTCTGTGTCAATCATTCTTATTCTCTCCTTGAAGTTACTTTTCTCTTACTAGAGTCAAGGTTTCCTTTGACACCAACAGTAAGTCACGTATCGAAGCTGAGTGCCAGTATGGACCAACTCCTGGAGTTCCCAGAGGACAGACATTTTTAGCCTGTTGTAACATTCCTGGTCCTTCATTCTTGTGGCTGTATGTAACTTCACTTCTGCCTTGACAGGGGAGGAAGTGATGTTTAAAGTTCACCTCTAAAAGGGAGACAAAGGCTTCATACTTGTTTGCCTACTAATTAAAGATCTTAATACCATTATGAAAAGCTTTTTGTAATGTTTCTCTGCTCAACCCTCCCGTGTTTCCATTGTCAATGTGAAATTTTACTTTCAAAGTACTTTCACCAGATATAATGAAACGATTTTTTTCCTTATGTATATGCATGCTCACAACCACATTGGACTTTGAGGGCATTTTTCTATTTAACTTTTGAAGTAACTTTAATTATGCAGAAGAAATCTATGCAGATATTCAAAATAATTCTATTTAAGCAGCTCAGGTGACGTCCCAGTAAATACCCTGTGCCTCCAGAGGGGACACGGGCTGAAAATTTTAATTGGATTGAGTGGAATTTATATAAATCATGGATGATGGAATTATGCCAGACCCATTAAGGAGATGTATAAGGGTTAAGAAGTTTTCTGAGCAAAGTCAAAAAATACGATACTTTTGCAATAAAAGCCATAAGATTATGATTACTGGGTTTTTATATTTTATTTGGGTTTTTTCCCATTTCCTAAGTGAAATGCAGAGGAATGGAGGTAGATAAAATTTACTTTTGAAAGGAGTTTACAGATTTAAAGTCAATTTTGTTAAATAAGGATTAAAATGTATTAGTCACATATCATGTGACAATTAAGGTAGGTATATATAAATTTAAAATATAGCCAAATGAATAAAGGTAGATTAAGGAATTAGGAAAAGAGTGAGAACAATCTTTCTGAGTTATAATTAAAGGCATAAGTTACTATGTGAATTTTTGATAGATGAAGCTGCATAAATGCAAGCTTTATATGCTAGCATCTCATGATAAAGTAAACAAAGCTGAGGAAATATTTGTATCACATAAAACCCAGGTTTATTTTGAATTTACATAAAGCTTGATGAAAGTCAATATGGAAAGAATACCAATTAGCAAAACAAGAAAATGAAAGAAAGCAAAAATTATGAAATGAAAATATGATTGTTTTGCTTATAAAATGGTCAAAATAATTAGAAAAAGCTAATAGCCTATTTGACAAGCTTGTGAGAAAACAAATTCCCATTCATTACTGCTGCTGAAAAACATCTTTTTGAAATGCACTGTGCTAACATACAGCCTAAAACTAGAGGGTTTTACTTACAAAAGTATAGCCTGGTGTGTGTGTGTGTGTGAACACACTCATGCTTATTTTCATATTGCTTAAAAATGGGAAACTATAAATACCACAATGTTCTAAGTGGAGACTGAGAAAATGAGTTTTGGAATCTATAAAGGTAGGGCACCACATTGCAGAAACACTTTGGAGAATATGAAACATATTACTGCAAAATATATGAATGCAATACTATACATGAATTAAGATATAATTGAAAGATAGATATATGGTATAATGTAATTTTTGGAAAAAAATATATGATATTATTAAAATTCTGCTGAAATACTTCCAGTGGCCTTATTCAATGTGATAGCCCTATTTCTCTAATCTTTCTTGACCTTCTATAATAGACTTATGTGAACTTCAGAGTTGAAAGAGAGTCAAAAAATTTTATTTTAAAATGATAACTTATTTAGACAGTGATAAATTAACTTTAGCTTATTACAAATGTGACACTATGGGGGAGCTGTTAGACATTAGGATGACTTAGGAGAAATAGGAAATTATTAATATGTATGAGGTCACCAGCATTAGACCACAGAGTAGCTGACCTTTGCAGTCTTAACAGGTCTCTGGCATTTGGGTAAGAGCTGAGTGTCACCTGACAGAACTTTATAGTATGGAAGTTTATCTCACTGACTTGATTTTCTGAACCATCGCTGTTATCAATGTTTGCTTTTTCTTTAAAGTTTTAGTTTTAATCTCACTGAAAAATTGGAAGACCATAAGAGCTGAGTTCCAAGAACAGACTTGAGATCCACAGACTGAATTTCAAATCCCAATTCTAGCTCTGAGATTTCTAAGTGCTTCTGTTTCCTACATAGAATCTCAATTTCTGTGACTTTGTAGTGAAAGGGCAGAACGTAGTTCACAGAACACAAGGGAGGCTTGCATATAACTTAGAAAAAGCACCAGGTATACAGCAAGTGCTAAATATACAGTAGCTGCCAGGATTCCTTGACATTTCACATATCGAGAAAAATGACACATAATGTTATGCTCTTGATTAGGGGTCACAAACAATCACAGCTTCCTGTACTTGCAAAAATGCCCGCAAAGATTGGAAGCTGCCTTAGGACCAACATTAGCCTCATGGTCCCAGATCCCCTGTTGCTATATGTGAGGAATAGGCTGGGTCAAGGTCATGCTCCCCTACATCCTTATCCTCAGAAGCAGTGTGATCTGAGGAAGGTGGCCTGCCCAGCTCTGGGTGCACACCCTGGGGACTGAGTAGCTAACTTCCCATTTCTGGCTTTAATCAAATGTCCCTTTTCTACTGTGCTACACTGGTACTGTGGGCGGGGCTTTGGGGTGCCACGCCCATAGGACTCAGTCCACTTAGTACTTTGGATGACGTCAATCCTTGCTACGGATTTCTCCTTTGAAACAATGCCCAGAATTCCTTGTCCTTCTGATGAGCCTCTACCAGCCTTCCTCTCTGTTTGGGTTTCTTCCTGCCTTGGCATACTCTAAACTCAAGGGTAGCAAGGATAATGGGTGATTTTTAAAACTAAACAGTTTGTTTACAGGTAATTCTTAATTATAATACAGTTGTGAAAAAAAACAGAACTCATGAACTCCTCACCCATTTCCTCAAAGGATACCATTTTGCCCAACTATAAATCTCATAGATGGACTCAGAGTTCCTTGGTCTTAGAAAGAGAGAGAAAGAGAGAGAGAGAGAGAGAGAGAGAGAGAGAGAGAGAGAGAGAGAGAGAGGAGGGAGAGAGAGTTTAGTTTATGTGATCTTATTATATATGCAGGTTCTTTTAATGAATACCACAATCAAAATACAGAACAGTTACACTCCAACAGGATCTCTTGTGTTGAGGACAATGCTTTTAAACATTTAATTTGCACCTCACCTGGGGTACATATCCAAAAGGAATTGAAGTCAAAGTCTCAGAGATGGTTGTGATTCATGCACATAATAGGTCTACTCACAATAACCACAGCTAGAAACAACCCAAATACTTGTTCCTCTGTGGCTGAGTGGATAAACAAAATATGCTCTGCCCTAGTAGAATCTAATGGATCAACATTTTTAAGGGATATTATTCATCCCTTAAAAGGAAGAATATTTTGTTCCATGTCACATCAGTGGACCTTGACAACATTACAATAAAGAAAACAAGTCAGTTACAAAATGATGGATTCCACATGATTCTATAATTTCATGTCCATGATGTTTCTACAATAGTCAAATTCCCATCCAGGGAAAGTACATTGGCAGTTATTGGGCAGGAGGGAAAGTTGCTAATTTTCAGTGGCATAGAGTTTTTTAATTTAATTTGTATTTTGGCATAGTTTTTGAAGTGCAAGATGAAGCAACTCTAGGGATCTGTCTCACAACAATTTGAACTTTCACAACTTGTAGTGCTCACACACAATGACTAAGACAGCTGATTCTGAGCAGTGCACCTTTACATCATGATGAAAAATGGATTGGAGTTTTGTAGACATCACCTGGAAGCAGCAATAGTGCAGAGTCCTGCATCCCAATCCTGGACATTTCTAGGTTCTCATCGTGGCTCTAATCTCTGTGATGTCACCCCCAGTCGTCGTGGGACAGGTGCTTGAAGACTGCACTTTGGGAAACGGCTTTGGGGAAGCTTACGGCTCCTCATTTCACCAACATGCAGGAGATGCTAAGGCCCAACACAGTGTGTCCCTGATGTGATGGTCAGGGCACCGGCTCAATGAAATAAGACATCAGTGGTAAAAACAACAGAGGGAATTCAGACCACATGCCATTTGGCACACCATGGTGCAGCTGAGCTCTTCCCTTGGCTCCATCACACTGTTTCCTCCACATTTCTAACACATTGTATTTGCAAGAGAGGAATCAGAGTCAGTCTTAGGTGAATGCTGGTGCAGTGTGAGTTGAAAAAGCCTGATGCTACCTCTTCCTCTTTACAAACGTTCAGTCCATTGGCTGATCTGTTGGTTATTCTCTTGGACAAGCCAGCATCTCTTATTCATGTTCTGTCACTTCGTTGTCCTCTCTGCTTTCCTTTCTCTGATCCCAGGTTTCCAACTGATCCTTAAAATTTTAAACAGGAATTTTCACTTTGGCTTGCCAGCCATCTTGATTTGATTGTATTCTGGGATAACCTTGATACATTTTTGCTGGGTCCTGCCACACACTCCTTCTTGCTCTATGTACAGACTAAGTGAATTGTCATGCCAGGGCTTTGGACATGCTGATCTCAGTTACCATGCTCTTTTCTTTATAGATTCACACAACTTGCTTCTTACATTAAAACTCACCTTCAAAAACAAAGACTTTTCTTAACTGTTTTATTGAGAGTGTCCACTCCTTTCTCATTGTCCATCCCTTATACCTGTGCTGTTCCCATAGTTCTGGTGGCTACAGACCTATCATTCAGTCATTTATTTGATGTCTATTACCTCTGCTAGAACAGAAGCTCACAAAGACATGAATGGGTATACAGTTTCCACAGTATACTGAAACAGTGTCTTTCATAGAGTGTATTTTCCATAAAGGTCACAAATAAGCAATGAATCATCTAGGGACTTCCAGTTTATCAGGA
This sequence comes from Zapus hudsonius, assembly GCA_004024765.1. Lineage (NCBI taxonomy): Eukaryota > Metazoa > Chordata > Mammalia > Rodentia > Dipodidae > Zapus > Zapus hudsonius. The sequence continues at coordinate 23,353 of PVHP010013892.1, read as the reverse complement.
AGTTTCTTTTTCTCCCTAGAGGGCAGATCAACAGACAAAAAAGAAATGAGACTTCTTTTTTTCTTTTTGAGAATTTCCTGAGGGGGAACCCAGCTCCAAAGCAATGCATTAAAGATTCAGCAAAAGCATATTCTGCTTATTTTGTAAGAAGAAATCAGGTTTGGTGAAGTTGTTATAACTGTCAAAAGCATGTAAACATTTGAATGGTATTATTCATTGTTTGGTGATGACTGATAGCAAGTAGTTTTGTTCTGACATACATATTACTAATAAGCATATTTAAATGAAGGAAATAGAGCAAGTGGAACTTAATACAAATTCTAGCACACCAAAGTGATCCCATCTGTCCCCGCCTTTATAAATGAGGCAATCCAAGTTCCCGGAATAGATGCATATTTCTTACATAAATCCCCTCCACCATCCTTAGAACACTACCTCAGCATCTTGCCTCTGATTTTTCATTTGTGCACAAAATATGCCTTAAGCATCCAGTCATGAATGCAGCACAATCAGACACATGCTGTTAGATTCTTTTGAATTTTAACCCAGATCATGCCATCTCCAATCTTTTGGCCAGATGCCCTCACCCCAGATTGGAGCATGGGTTCTGTTCTTAGCAGCCCAGATAATCCACTTGATAACTAGCCTTCGTCTGGCTTTATCATGCACAATCCAGCCCTTCTCTGCCAAAGTGCCACTGGACTTCTTCAAGTGTCCTGTACAGCACACTATTAAGTGTCTGGTGTAAGTTGCTCCTTTGATCATGACATCCTTTTCTGCATGCTCCCCAGTCATGCAGAGAGGAAGTGGGGGTACATTAACTCCAAAGCACTCGGCTGCTGTGTGGAGGTTAAGAGCTAATGAATCACAATCTATCTGTCATCTCCCTTCTCTTCTGAGCTTGCATGCTGCCTTTTGTGTAGGTGACCATGTCAGCCTGTTAGCCCCCAAGGGCATCTATAGGACAGGAAAGGCATCACTGAGAGCTGTCCACAGTGCTGAACAGAACTGCAGGCACAAGAATGGCTGTTCAGTCCTTGGTTCCTGGTCATTTATGCTTGCTACCCCTTCAAGATTGGCCCCGGGTGAGAGACAAATTAGTGACTGGACAGAAGTAGCATAGTTTCAAGGGGAAGGTGCTACTACTAAGACGTTTCCAGGAATAACAAAATGATTTCATTGTTGTTGCTGTTATCTAGTGCAAATATTCTAGTAAAGAGGAATAAGTCACTTCATTTTCTGGGACTATGGTTGGGACAGCTAGACACAAACCCCAACAGTGTTCATCCCCAACTCTAAGTGCTTCTATCACTTTCTGATTGGCTGACTCAGTTTCCTCTCCTCTATTTGGAGCGCTTCTTTGTGCTATCAGTTACTTGTTGATGCGCTGTGGATACAGAAGCCACTTCATACACATGGCCATCTCTCTTCTGCTTCCTTTTAACATTTCCTGGCCATGTTTCCTATGCTTGATGGTGGTACTAAAAAAACAAGAAGGAAGTGGTGGGCCACAATCCTCATTTGACTCTCTGTTCACATGAAGTGAATCACAGGATTATTTTAGCACCATTGAAGATGGGGCAACCCAAGGAAGTTCATACTTCAGTGATGCTGCAGAGTATGTTTAATTCTGTTTTGTAGGACAAGAAATGTTCCTAAGTAACATGTTGGTTCCAGTAAGTTTAGGAAGAGTCTTCTAAAAGACAGAGGGAAAGGGAGAGGAGGGAAATTTTGAGGGGAGAAGTAGTAACACAAAGGCATAAACTATGACAATATCCTAAACGTTCTAGCCTCTGAGCCAATTCAGATGGCTGTCCATTTTTTGGTAGATAGAATATTGGAAGCTAGCTACTTTCACTCATTTTTCTATTGTCTGTGATGACTTTGTGTCAGAACAGCAGAGCTGAGTAGTTACTAAAGAGTCTGAAAAGCTCATAAGGCTTGAAATATTTATTATCTGGTTCTGAATAGAAAAAATTTTTGGACCCTTATCCCAGATCTAGATCATCTAGAGGAAGGAAGCAGGAAGATGCCCAATGAGAAAAATTACTCTTGATGCAGATTCCAAAGCCAACCTGACAACCTGAGAGCTCTTTGACTAAATTTATTCATATTCATATTTTCTCCCTTATCATTATTTATTGATTTAAAATATTCTATATATAGCATCCCAATTCCATTTTATTTTCTGTGCTAGACTCTTGGCTTATACAACCATTCAACCAACTCTGGATAAGCCAAATGTGTTTGTGTTTTTCAGGATGCAATGAGAGAGCTGTGGCCCATCTAACCCTACCAACCAACCGTAGGCTGATGGCTGAGATCCTGGCAAGAGAGGAGCCACCACAGTCATATTGGGGAGGATCCATAGGGAACCCAGCAGACAATGACAGATCAACAAGGGACCTATAACCACAGTCATTCAATCAACACAGGATAGGCCATGGAGACAGAAACCAAGGATTTTCGACACAAGGACCCCTAAGCTCGCAACATTAAAGCAGCCTTATTACTCACCCACCACGACTCAGGGAACTGAGCAGAAGAGGGGGCGGAAAGATTGTGAGAGCTGTGGTGGGGGAGACAGTTCAGAGGCATGGCACCCCTCAGTAACAACACACTTGGGCCAGGAGAACCGGGCTGAGTACTAGGATATCCAGGATCCCTCGCCACAAGGACTAATACAGACAGCCCACGGAGGAGGATATACAACTGATCAGGGATGGGGAGGGGGGGAATTGGGGAATTCGAGATAACAATGCATTGTTTGCCCACTAAATAATGTAACTCATTATGGACAATAAATATATATTAAAAATGGTCTTCCTAGATAAAGTGGCAATGCCTCTAATACCAGCACTCAAGAGGCTGAGGTCAGAGGACTTAGAGGTCAAGGTCATCCAGGGCTATATAGTGATATCTTGTCTTAGAAACAAATGAATATATCTTTCCCTCTCATG
>PVHP010013892.1:0-20293 GCA_004024765.1 Zapus hudsonius | reverse complement strand
CACCAGCACTCAAGAGGCTGAGGTTAGAGGACTTAGAGGTCAAGGTCATCCAGGGCTATATAGTGATATCTTGTCTTAGAAACAAATGAATATATCTTTCCCTCTCATGGCCTCCTTTCTAGTTTTATCACACACACACACACACACACACAAATCTAGGTTCTGCATCTGTGAGAAAACACATTGCATTTATTTGACTTAGAGGCCATAAAGGGATATCAAAGAGAGTGTGATGGAATCTATGAAATATGAAAATAGCAGAGGGGTTATTGGGGAAGGAAGGGAAGCAGCCAGAAGGGGAAGGAGGGACAGGAGAAGTTAGTGAGGGAAGGAGCTAAGAATGAAGTATTTATGAGGATTCCATGCTGAAACCCAGGACTCAGTATTCCAACTTCAAACATTAATACAAATGAAAAACATAAAAACAAGTATTAAGTTTTATTAAATTCACCTAATGCCACAAATTAGTGAGATTATGTAAAAATCACTTACATCATTATCAGATATGGAAGGATATAATGAAACTGTGCTTGGCTTGTGGGAGGGGCTTGTTCTGATGGATGTTGGCAGGGATGAGAAACAGTCTGGTAAGATTCTCTTACCTTTGCAAAAGTGCAAAGAAGCCAAAGAAAGTAAACAGGAGAGCAGCGGGCAGGATGACCAAGAGTGCTCTGTGTGCAGGGCAGGGCAGACTGGACCCTGTGGGCAGTCTTAAGCACTTTGGCCTCTTTCCCAAGGGTGACTTGACATTTTCTATGGAGCCATTTTGGAGAACAGTTCAGCAGTTTCTGGGATAATGAAGCATGGGCTCACTCTATGATATGACCTTAGCAACTCCTCTCTTGGATGCATATCCAAGAGAAATGAAAACATATACAGCAAAAAACTGATAGAGTATTTATAACAGCATGGCTCATCATAGCCAAAGTGGTACCCCGCCATCTGCCAGTGGATGGATGAATAAACACAGTGTGACATACCCATGCAATGGAATATCATTCAGTCATGATTAGGATGGATTTTTTATAGGTTCATGCCAAATATGGATGAGCCGTGCAACCAAGTTGAATGGAAGTTGCTCACAATAGGCTGGGGATAATATTCCAATTAGTGGAAATGTTCAGAGTTCTAATTCCAGTTATTGTAAATGTTCATAATTGGCAATCTATAGAGACAAGAGCAAGGGTAGTGGTTGATTGGAGCTGGGGAAGTGAGGAGAATGGAGACCAGGCTTCTTTTGAGGAGGTAACAATGTTCTAAAACTGACCCTTGTAATGGTTGCACAGTGGTGAATACATTGTAACTAGTGTACCACATGCTTTAGATGGGTGAATTGTGTGGTATGTGTATCATTTCTCCACTTGATTTTAGCCAAAAGGCTAAGAAGTGATGTGCATCATTTCTCAATGTGATTGTTGAAAGTAAATCTCTTGTGGATCAGAAGGTTGGTGAGGGATGACTGTCTCAGACTTGAGTGTGTGAATAGCATTGTTAGGTATGGAGAGTTGAAGGTAGAGGTTCCAGTAGGGGTACAGACAGGGGCCATGTGGAACGATGCTGGATGCAGCTGTTGCTTACACAGGAGGCTGGGGAGCTTGCTCAGTGCTTAAACATGCTTGCTTAAAAGGCTTACCAGCCCAGATTCAATTCCCAAGCCACCCAGGTAAAGCTGAGCAGGTGTTAGTACCAAGAGATCTTTGCAACACACACACACACACACACACACACACACACTTTATCTTTTTTAGTTTTTAAAATTTGAACCAGAGGGCAAGAGTAAGAGGTCTCATTCTAATGCTAAATCTGACCTAGCTATAGCTGGTCCTGGAACCCTACCTCCCCCATTTTTCCACTGGTAAAATGGTAATGATACTATCTGACAGTCTTCCTGTGTGCAGACCAAGATAGAGAAATAGATATTAAAGTGTGTTTCAGTGTAGAGTGGTGTATTCCATGTGGATGCCAGGATACAGAGAATTAAGACTCAAGAATAAACACTCAATGGCAACTAAATTAAACAAACTTTAATCCTTCTCGGAAATTCACATGGTGGTTCTAACTCCTGAGGGTCTCCAAGTCATTGTTCAGAATAGAAATGATTAATTATAACCTGCAGGTACTGAGAAAACAGGAGGTAGCCTAACATGATGATTACTGCAGCTTCATAGGCTGCAACAAGCTTGTAAAAGTGAATAAATTAGAAAAGCAAGCCTAGATGTGCTGCATCTGGAAAGCTCCTGGATGGTCCCAGAGTGAATCCCTCCTCTGTAAGTGTCTACTGACACATCTCCCATGGGAATATTGGGTTTGCATTCACCTTTCTCCTCAGTTACTAGTATGTATAAGCTGCTCAGTGTTTGGCTAAACAAGTGAAATCAGTTAACAAATCAACAAATAAATGAATAGTCGTTGCATAGAGAATATACTAGAATTGTGGTGTTTTGTTTGTCTTTGTTGAGAAATAGAAAGGGAGCAATTTGTGTGTGCTCTTGGCTGCCCCCCAGCTGTTGAGGGCATAGCCTCATTGCTGGCTACAGACTATCTGCCTTAGATATTGTTCCTTTTTCTCTGGAAGGCAGGAAGTTTTGCCTCAAATATCCATGGCTCCAATCTCACCATATGTCATGTCTGGAGGTTGAGGCCTGGTATCTGTAGCCCACCAATTACCACCGGGCTCTGGGCTCACCTATAATAGTGTGCATTCTCCTTAGGACAACTACTGTTACAAAGGGAGTTTTCCATCACTAACTCTCCCTGTTGAATTCCCTACTTCTTCCAAGTGTCTGGCTCCTTCTCACAGTGCAAATTCCTTGTACTTTCTGACATCAGCTGATGGGAGGCAAGCTTTTATTTTGGCTTACAGTTTTGAGGGGAAGGCAGGGGAAAGCATGGCATGAGTAGAGGCTGGACATCACCTCTGTCATAGCAGGTGGAAAACAGCAGCAGAAGAGTGAGCAGGGTAACACTGGCAAGTTAGGGGCTAATAAGCCTCAAGGTCCAGTCCCAGCAATGCACCTCCTCCAGCAAGGCTCCACCCCTCAGAATGTCACCAGCTGGGGACCAAGCATTCAAAACTCATGGGTTTTTGGAGGACATCTGATTCCACCACACTTCCCTTCTTTCCTTTTCCTTTCCTTTCTTCTTGACTTTTCTTTTGTATGTGTATGATATATATGCATGTGTATGCATGTTCATCTGAGTGTGGGTGCATTGTATGTGTTTTTGCATGCATTTGGAAGGTGTCGTTCTCAATCACTCTACACATTACCTTTGAGACAGAGTGCTCGCTGACTCCAGAGATCATCCTAGCCAGCAAGCCCTGAGGATCCTCCTGTCTGCTTCACAGCTGGGACTTCAGGCATGAATCTACTGGCCTGGCATTTTGCATGAGTTCTGGGGATCTGAGCTCAGATCCTCATGCTTGTATGGCAAACACTTTAAGTACTAAGCCACCTCTTTAGCCCTTTGCTCTCCTCTATGCCCTGAAGCAGGCCATAGAACTTCTCTTCCCCAGGACAGGCCACAGAAATTAGATTTCTTTTTCCCAAAGCCATATATAAAGTCTAAAGACATTATTATAACACCGCCTGTTCCCTTATGTGTTATAGCTGGCCATAAATAAGTTCTTTGATCAGCCTTATTTGATGGTAGTCTGTGAATGCTACCATTCCAGGAAGGATCTTGGTCCGTTCTGGAATGAAGAAAGGGATGATAACTAGTGAGGCCAAGCTGAGTCTGAACAGAGTCCTAGCTGGGTTCCCCATTCAGGTTACTTGCATTAGATCACATCCTTTACATCCACTCCCATTTTACATAGCTGTAAACATAGTTTACATAGTTTTACATTATATTTAAGGTAAAAAATAGGTTGTTCACCCAGGGTCTTCGGTTCCTAAATCAAAGGATCCTCTGCCATGTGAAACTATAATCAAATAGGCTTGTTACATTTTTCTGTTGTGTGTTTGTATTTTGTTATAAGGTGTCAGTCCAAATCTTCAAGTTGCATGAGGAAAGGTATCTTTCTGTCTTGCTTCACACCTATCACCTCTTTCTCTAATATCTTAGCACTTTGCAAGATGGCTGTGTAGCTGCTAACATAGTCAGCACCAATTTAAATGATCCTAAGGCCAATGATGGTTGTGTGACTTGCTTGCAAGTTGATCAACTTGCTGAGCTACTAATTAATTCTGTTACATTACACATTGCCAAGAGCTTTATGTCCCGCTCTGCAAAGAGAACCCTGTAAGAGAGTCAGCTTTAGAAAGGTAATTCTCAAAGACCTGACCTGAATTAGCATATTAATAATGAACAATTGTTTTACCAGGGGATTGAGGCCTATTTTTGCAAGCTCAGTCCAAGCAACAACTAGCTTTCAGAAGGATAAGGTGAGATCTCAGCAAAGCCTCTTCATTTCAACCATCGTCATTTTCATTCTCTGTACTTTGGCGATATACACTATGAAATGTTTCATCTACCCTCAGTTTCCATTACAGTATCAGCTGGCACTATCCCATAGCTTTGGTTTCCTCTGGATGTCTTGCCTAACTTAAAAAAAAGTCAAACCTGAACTAAGACAATGGCCCTGAAGTGTTCTTTTGCTCAGATTTACTCTGTGGCAGGCTGTAGACCCTGCCTTGCTAAAAGCAGTTTAGTGACTTTCAACGTTGCTCACCCAGACCAAAGACCTAACATCTCCAATTTGAGTCTGATTGCTTGGCTGACAGATACAGTTTTATTCCCATTCCTCACATTCAACTCAAATCCCCTGAACTATAACTGAGTTTAATGACAAGTATGCAACCAAAGCAGCTATCCTTCCTATGGTTTTTGATTTTTAGATCAGGACAAAAATTAGCTCCAGAATATTCTTTTAGGAAAACCAATTCTTATTGAAATGGTGTTTTATCTTATTTGTCTTAATTGATGCAAGCCACAAAACAATTTTATAGGTGATAAATATTTTTAAATTACTGCCTTGATGTGTTTTTAAGTGCTCAGGATGGAACCCAGAGCCTTGTGCATTCTTTCATGTGTTCTGACCTGTTTGTGTTATTACCAATCAGAAAACAGTTTAATACTTTCAAACAATGTCTGGGTGTCTTAATTCTAAATCAGACAATACTTTTACCCTAGATCCAGTCTTCCACTCCCCACCAATGTCTTGGTGTCAACACAGTCTATATATGTTCCCTAGATGAGTCTTAGACAAGAAGTCCTGATAGATTGGTTTTTAAAAGCATGGTCCAAGACAATTAAAGTCTAACCTCCATGTGATCAGCTTGATCAGATGGATGAATCATGGGCTAACATTGTCCAGTTCCCATAATTCCCTTGGTGGGTCTTGGACAAGAAGTACTGGACTGACTCTTAACACAGTCCAAGTCAAAGTCCATTATAAGTGTGAGTCAGAAACCTGACCTCTCAGTTGCTGGAGGTCTATACTAAGAATCTCATTTACTTCAGGCTTTGGAAGGTTTGCATGAACATCTGAAAACCTGGATACAGTGATGGTTCACTTAACCCTGACCTTCTACTATCATTAGCTAAGAGTTCATCACGTCCATTCCTTCCTTGGTCCATTCACAAGTCCTTTCTCTTCACACATCTTTTCCCTCACCTGCAGATTTCTTTGCATCTCCTGTTTCTGTCACCATTTTGCCTGTATGACACAATGTTTTATGAGGCTGCTTCACTCCTTTATCACTGGTTTTGTTTAGTAATTTAAAACTTATTCTCCTTGTTCTAAATGAAAAATATTGATGATTTAAATATTTTATATTTCTCTCTCCAAGAAGTAAATTGTAAAGTAATGATTTATTATTCCCCAACACTCAATGAATTCTCTGTACCCCCTGGGACTTACAGTCCTGAGAACAACAAATAGCAACAACAACATAAAGGGATTGTCATGCCAGGATAAGGGGAACAAGCTCACTGGACATGGAGGCATCCACTTCCCACCATGGCTCTGAAGACTTCTGGGTCTTAACCTCTCAAATGGGGAGATTTGAGTGGCATCTCTTCCAGACAAAAACCCTGGAGAATGGAGGCCAACCACAGAGATGGCAAAGAGGCTCTTAGATGTCAAACACTGTCTTCTAAACCTGATAACAGTTTCTCCCTGAGTACTGCCTTCTGCTTTTCAGCCATGACTGGGTGTCAACAGTCTATGCTTTCCCCAAATGGGTCTTAAACAAGAAACCTGGCAGACTGGCTCTTCAAAAACCATGGACCAAGACGATCAAATTCCAACCTAGATGTGACCACCTATGCCAAATGGTTGAATCCATGAGCTAATTAAAGCCCAGTTCCATAATGCCTCGCTTCAAACATGCCAAGATTTTTAAAAGAGAACATCACTTTCTATATTAAGATATAAACACGAATGGCTCAACAAAAATGATCCTCCGAATTGTAGTCAAGTGTGAAGTATAAGAAAGGAGTGCTATACTCTAATAGGTCTGTTCAAGCAACTCAAACTATCCTGCAACCCATACCTAGACATCACTTGGAAGTTTATTATACTGTCATATAAATGTATGTGTATACACAAATATAAATACACACATATATTAATGTGTTCATATCTATCTTTAAAAGTGATTCATTTTTCCACTCTTTCTTTTAACTTCTCTGAGCTCTTCAGAGTCATAAATAAGGTCATACCCACTTGTGACTCTAATACTTAGCCCATGTTGGCCCAAATGTGGCTATAAAACTCAACAATGACTTCAGGAAGAGGAAGAGGAAGAGGATGCAATTGTCAGACCCCTGAGAGAGAAAACTGTATTCAGTGTCCAGCCATTTGTCACTGACTGTCAACTGAGGGTCAACAGAAGAGGTCCTCAGGCAAAGCCTCTCCTGTGGTTTCATGAGGCCATTGGGGAGGGCACATGACAAAGTAGACACACCAAGGTCAAGAGGTACCTGTGCGTGGACATCAGGGTGCTGCAGCAAGTTCAAGCCCCAGGACGAAAGCAGCAGCATCCTGTTCCAAGCAGATAGTTTTCACTGGGGATTTTTCATTCAAGTCAAACCTGAAAAGATTATGATTGTCTAAAACTCGAAACTGCGAGTCCCTAACTTATTGCTTTTAGTAGCAGAAAGATATAAACTCATTTTTAACAGAAGAAATGACTTTCTAAAACAGGTGGAGGCCGGTCTCCAAATAGTAAATCTCACCAAAAGACACAAGACATGAAATGATTTGATTTATGATTTCAAAAAAGGAGGAGACAAGCCAATTTCCCCAGACAACATACACCATGAACACATGTCCTCCCTGACAGGAACACCACACCCCCTTATTTTGCCTCAGCAGCAATAACACTGACCATTTAACTTTATTAAATATCCAACATGTTTCTGACAGTGTGTTGTTCCATTTTTTTCTAATCACTTTAGAGACAGTATCATCAATGCCCCACTGCACAGACAGAAAACTGAGGGTTCCCGCAGCTGTCTAGCAGGGATCTTTGACTAAACTCCAGAAACCTCAATCTACACAGAAGTCATGTGGACCACCTGGGAAAAGTCTGGGATAAAATTTGGATTCCAGACTCACAAACTGGAACCCAAGTGACCTGGAACTCTGCCTAGCACAAATGAACCTTGGCTCACCATCAAGCATGTGGATAAGAAATACAAATATTGGTTGATGCAGCCACTGTGGTTTGTAAGTTGTTTATATTGTAGCAGAAATAAACCAGAGCAAAGCTGTAGCCATGAACACAAAAATCAAAGAGAGCAAGGGATGCCTTGCAGAGAGCCCGGGTACACATGAGGTCCGCTCTGCTGGTACTGTCAACATCAGACTTAGAGATTTCCTTATGGGGTGGGAAAGCCTGCCTTTGGCAGGGCTATTCTCCCCACTCTAAGCATTGGAGGCCACATGCCAGTACATTCATGCCTGCATCCAACTACGTTCTTCTCACCCCACTCCTACTCCCATAGTCAGGCCAGTTTCTTCCGACACTGGCAAGGGGCCTTGGCTGTTTGCATTGTCCCCATGTCTCCCAGCCCATGAGGTATAAATCCAGAGCCTCAATTCACATGATATTATTCAAATTGGACTCCCACTATACTTGGTTGGTAAATGGGCTACAAAGCAAGTTACTCAGTATTTGTTTCTATATATTTCACAATATGATTTCCATGGAACATCCACTCAGAAGGGCAAGTACACCTTTTTATGCCACCAGAACTCAGTATGGATCTTGGTGCAGAATTCTGGAGAATTGGATGAATGAATGAACAAATGAAGTGATAGTTCCCTCACCATCACAGCCAGCACAACAGTAGTCTGCATAGAAATCAATGGTCACCTAGTAGCCTTGGTGAGGTTACAAATCTCTAGGTGGGATACACAGATGTGTGTCATGAAATGACACAGAACAAATGCATAGAATTTCACGATAGAGAGAAACCTTAAGAATGAGATAAAAGCTTTCTTAGATCTGGGGTTGAAGGTAATCTCAGCAGTAGAGTGCTTGCCTAGCATTATGAAATCTTATTTCCTCCTCCCTGTATTAATAAGTTTTCTTAGATCTTGGGTCTTGTGTGTGTGTGTGTGTGTGTGTGTGTGTGTGTGTGTGTGTTTTAAATCTAAAGTTGAAGCATAGTTCATGATTCTTTTCTTTCCTCCAAAAGAATATTATTCCATGGCATAAACTGATGAATTTTATGTCCATGAGTCCTAGGTACAATGACAACATCAGGCAAGAGCTGACACCACTTAGTCATTTAGGAGAAGGAACAGTGACTTCACATGAAATAGTCAGTGCACACACACATGGAGGAGGGTGGAGGTGAGATTTGTAATGTACACCTTTAGCTCCGTTCTTGCACTATTATTTGGGAGATGCTTCTTTTCCCCTTGCACACACTAGTTCTGATTTCCAAGCTTAGTGTAATCAATTCATCTTCAGATCCCTGAACGCCATGGGCTGAGGAATTTGCAGCCCTCTGAACCTCACTTGCTACATGGAAAGAGTCTATTTACAAGGATTCATGGAGGGTGCTGATGAGATGCATGCATGCCTGTAGGGGCTTCCATTTGTAAGTTCAGGATGGGTAATGGTCATAGTTATAACCAGCACCTTACATGGAAGGGATACTATTTTTCCTGACAATCCTCCTGCCTCACCCTAAGTGCTGCATTTACACATGTTCACCTCTATACACCTGGCTTAGAAAAGCTTAGAAGAGTGTAGGAATTACAGCATCTTTTAATAATTATTGAAGTCCACTACTTGGTAATGTCAGCAGCTGAGCCCACTTTGTGGTTGATTGTAAGTGTCTTTCCCAATGTTTCATAGGGTGGAAGTTGGTTTCAAATTTCTTTCTGCCCAATTTCCAGGTCCTTCAAGAGTGTATTATACTGTCTTCAATGGAAGCTGAAGTCCAGAAGGCAAACAACAGTGAATTCACAGGGATCACTGCCTAAAGAGAGTATGCTGTAAAAGACTGGTCAACAAATTCCACACTCCTAGGTTGGGGATGTGGTTTCTGTGCAGTTTGCGATTTAAAGTCAGCATATGAAATGAGGACAAAATGTATGTTTCTCTGCAAGTTCAACACAATCCTTTCCCCTGTCATGCCAGGATAGATACCTGACCTTCAGAAGAGCCCTTGATCTTTATAGGGAGTGGGTAAAAGGAGCATGCCATATCTCTGAATTTTAGGGTCATACCTCGTTTGTGATCTACCTTCAGCATGCTCATGTCCCCTTGCCAAGGGCACATACCTCCTGAACAGAATGGAAAAGAATTCCTTATAATATTTTCATTGTACACCTCTCATGGTATTTTAATGATTCTCTTCATTTTTCCCAAGCAGAACATTTGCTTTTGAAAGTCAAATGTGCATAAGATAGAACCATACAGTGGTGCGTTGGGTTTGATTTTCTGCCTGTTGTGAAGGATGGTGGACATACATCATCAGAAAGGCTGTTCACGGTGCACTCTACCCATTTATGGGCAGCTGGGTGATTTGAGCATATGGCAATGGATTCAATAAACTAAGCAGCTAAACATATCAACATGCAATCTCGGGGAGTATGCTGCACATAATGGGGTACAATGATTGCATTTAACAAATCAGCCATGCTTCCCAAACCCAAGAGGGACCTCTATCTCCAAATTCATCTCAGTTAACCTTACCTATTTTTACCTATCTTGGTTTGAAAAAAGACACATAATTATCAGCCTTATTTTTTAAAATAAAATAATTTTGGTATTTCCCCCTACATATTTATCTAATCAGCAGTTATCCATTAAGAAACATCTGAAAGAACAAAAAATGCAATTTTGTGAAACATTTCCCCAGCTGGGAAGATAATTGGTTAAAAACAAAGAAGAAAAACAACACACAAAATATTATAGGTTGTCAGTATCCCAAAGTGAGGTGGTGGTGAACAAAAGTTTATTAAAAATAAATAATACTAGACACAACATGCATAGCTCATTACACTTGGGCACATTTTTGATTAGGGTAATGCTAGACAATGGCTCTTCAAATGAGATTTGACAGCAGGTAAATTACACAGTGTAAGGCTTTAAGTTGATCTACAGAACAACAATGTCTTGATCATAAATAGGATTTGTGTGCTGGAAAATACATTCCATCATTAATGAAACAGACAAATGAACTGAAAAACATCATATTGCACCACAGTTTTAAGTAGCTTACCTTAGCAATGTAATATGGGCAGTAAGTCATGCATAAAACCTGGTAAAAGTTCATTAAGTCAGGGTCAGTATATTCAAAACAGCACATATTTCAAGAAACTATTCTTCCTCAACCAATTCCAGACGCTATTGTTTAACAACATCAACGAAAATTATGGAAAATGAAGCAATTGTAATTCATTATAAGTTATATTCCAACAGCACTCTTGCATTTTGAATTAGTAACACAGAGGACTCTAAACAGTTTATGTTGCTGAAGAAACTTAATGTCCATCCCAACAATAAGTGTCAAAATTCCTTTTAGAAATCTTACATAACCTGGGGTCCATCAGCTTTGGGATGAGGACTTTTAAACATAGGAGTCTTATTCTTTATCGAGGATTCCTTTGTTGGTTATTAGTATGAAGTCAACTTATGGAAAAGCAGTTGGTTAGATTTCTGACAAACATGGAGGGTAGAGAAATTTGTACAATGAAGGCCAGCTGTGATTAAGAGGCATGGAGAGAATGGTGCTTATATGGAATTGGATATTCACAGCCACATTTGCAGAGCCCATCATTCCAAAGATAACCCCTCTCAAAGACCTCAAGTCACTAATGCATCAATAACTGGGCTAGAGAGATGGATTAGTGGTTAAGGCATTTGCATGCAAAGCAGAGGACCTGAGTGCAATTCCCCAGTACCCATGTAAAGCCAGATGCACATGGTGGTGCATTGTCTGGAGTTCCTTTGCAGTGGCTGGAGGCCCTGGGATGCCTATTCTCTCTCCCTCTCTCCAATTCTCTCTCAAATTAATTAATTAATTATTTAAAATTTTTATCAATAGCTGTTCAATCTGCCAGTGAGAATCTATGGGTTCTCCTTTCAAAAAGTGCTGTAATTTATTCTACGTTCCCCACAATAAAAAAGGAACTGGGCCTGGAGAAAGAAGAGGGATTTACAAGTGTTTCAGGCAGGTCACAAAACCACAAGTACATGTACAGCACCTGCTAGTTATTCAGGATTATGTTGGCTATCTCTCCCATAGCAGAATCAGATGTGATGGGAATTATTCCCTGCCCCCAGGTAGAAGCTACAGCTCATGTCATCCTCCTTGTGACTCCCTGGGGCAAGTCCTGGAGAAACTTGTGCTGAAGAACAAGGTCACAGCTATGATGCCCTGGCTGGGACTCAAGTACAGACCATCCAAGGCTGATTTCTCCTGGATTTTCCCACATGCCCAAGCTACAGCTTTACTCCTGCTCCATTTCACATGAAGATTTGCAGTTTAGGTTTGGAAGCAAAACTGAAGCTGCTGAGCTCATGAACTTTTATTTTGTTTCATTGTATGATGCTGGAGATGTATGCGAGGATTGACTTCCTAGCATTGCATCCCCTGCTGGGAAGGAACAACACTCTACTTATGTTTGGACCATTACTTCCTCCCCATTCCAAATGTGCCTGTTGTGAATATCAACCACTTATTTCCTTGAATCCTGTCCAAAATAGGCAGGCTCATGATTCAACCGAAGCCAATCAGAAATATTATCTTAGTAAAGGGCCCCATGATGCAAAGTATGTGTGGGTGGAAGGTAGATGAAGAGGATATAATCCCTTGGCTCTCACCTCAAAATGTCTCCAATTGCTCCTGGCTCTGGTGTCCTGAATTGAACAGGCCCTGTCCTTTCGGAGAACCTGCTGTTGGATTTTAAATTTATAGACTATGGCCAACATTCAGCCAGGGATTCTCTTAGTGCTTTAGTTGGTCAGTTTTTGCCCAGTCTCTGATCCCAGAATCCTGGGAAGCTCACACAAGAATGATATTCTGAGCTGGTCCACATCTGTGTGAACACAAACTCTGCTTGCTTGTCCCCTACACTAGACAGAGCAGAGAGAGAAGAGGATTGTGCAAGCAAAGACAGACAGACTAAAAAGGAGCATGACAAAGGAATATAAAAATGGAAAACAAATGAGAGCACATGTTTCCTGAGATCCTTCCTTTACTAGAAAGAAGAACACATCCAAGCTACGGAAGCTGGCCATGAAGAAAAGAGAATTATGGTGACCATAGAGTTCTTGTTTTAAAGCCACATCACCTTGAAGGCTGGGGATATGGATCAGTGGGTAAAGTGATTGGCACACGAGAATGGGGACCTGCAATTCAGATCTCCAGCACCCATGCAAAAATGCCAGGCATGATTATCCAGACAATAGAAAGATACAAAGAGATTATTAGGTAAATCGGAAATTACTAGAAGGAACAGGATTCAATACAAAACACTTTCTCTGTGCATGGGCTCTGGTACACCCAACAATATGACTTTTATTTATTTCTACTTCATAACAAATCTCTCTGCTGCAGAGCTCATTTCACACACAGGGACACTGCATCCTGATAAGAGTTGACTTGCTCCAAGTCCTCTGGGAAGTCTTGAAGGAATGGTGACCAGTGACCGAGTCTTCAGATGAATTTAAAGCTCACTGATTCATTTGACAATGAGAAACTGGAGACCCAGTGAAGAATCTAATCACATCACCAATAAGATAGCTCTGAAGAGCAGAGATGAGTGGGGTTCCATTTGGGGACCTTTACAACAGAGAGGGAGCAGAGTGGGAGACCCAGCTACAGCTGCAGTGGCCCTGGCTGAGGACAAACTTTCTGTTCAAGTGCTTTTGCTGTGCTGTGTGGTTTTTCATAACCATGTGTAAGGAGGACTTGGGTGAAAATAGTTGTGATGTTTAACTCTTGGCTCTCTCAGCCTTTCCCAGGGCTCAGGATGGCTTAAGACTTCTTTCTCTAATCCTTTCCCAGACTGAAGAAAATGGATTGAAAGCAGAGTAAACCTTTGAGGCCATGGTAGACATTGTTTGATCCAGGGTCAGGGCAACCTTGTTTGTCCATGCATGGCCAAAACCCTGCCAGCTCAGTGCACATGTGCAAGGATGAATGTGCAAAGTTGGAAGGAGAGATTCAGAAAGAACCAGATGGGTAAAGACAGAGATTGGAGCTGGATACCTGTGAAGTACCTGAAAGAAATGACTTCTTTTAAAGGGTGGGAAACAGACATGGCTAAGTTGCATGGACCCAATCCTATCTCCAATTTTGACTGCATATAGCTTTCCTCTCTGTACAAGCACGGGGGTTTGAATGTGAATGTATGCCCCATGGCCTCAGGTATTTTTGATTAAGATTAAGCTTCCTGCTTAAGTCTCAGCAGCCTGCTGGAGGAGGTGTCACTAGTAGGGAGTGGATCTTGGGGTACAGCCCTAAGGTGTGTTTGGGGGCAGATCTTTATTCCAGCCAGAAGGTATATGGAGAGCAGCTTGAGCTCTGGTGGCTCATGCTGGCTCATGGTGCTGGCTGGTGGTGGTTTCTTTCTGCTTGGATATATGAAAGGGAGCCAGCTTTTTCTGCCATTGATGGACCTTCCCTGGATCTGAAACTTGAAATAAATCCCTTCCTTCCATCAGCTATATCTTGTTTGATGTTCACCCCAGCAACATGGAGCTGACTATAACAGACACAGCCATTACCCATTTCACATAAGTACATTCAGACACATTCACACACGGGACTTCGGAATCTTTGGGATTTCCACTATTCATTTCCTGTTTCTCAACTAACAATCACAGAAACTAATTTACCTTATCAAAAATGCAATTACTGTATCTTAGACTGCTATTTATGTGACAGCCTTCTAATTTTCCCACTTTTACCTAATTTGACAGGGAATATTATAGACATAACTAGTCTTTCAAAATGACTTTCACAAGGTTAGTTCACTTATTAATTGACCCTCTGTGATGGCAATTTATGAAGCATATTAATTTTGTCTGTCACTTCCAACACAAAGTAAATGTGGAAAACAGTCTATCTTTCATAAGGGACCTTATAAAGGAAGGATGTCGGAATTCTTAATTAATATATGCATATTCTCTCAGCCATTGATACTGTGTGGAACTTCTATGCACACTCATTGAGGCTTTGCCTCCCTTTTATAAATGTTGTGCTACTCCTCATGATGAAGGAGAGATACCTTTGCTGAAGATGATTCCAGCAGGACTATAAATCACCCCTGCAAAATGAAGCAGCCATTTGTCTGGAAGGATTTCTGAAGCTCACAAGGCAGATTTTAAAAAAATCCCAAGGGACATAGCTGTTGCAAAAGAGAAGCCTTCCCTTCCGTGAGGCTGACCCTGTGGACTTGAGTTATTTAATTTCTGAATGCAGGTTCTCTCTGGAATAAAGGAAGACATACAATTGCTCGCAATTTGAAAAAGAGAAAGCTATACCATCCAGAGGCCTGGTTGGACTTCAATGATAGGCTGTGGATATGGCCTTGAAATCAATTTTCTGACCCTCCAGCACCTCTAATTTCCTCTTGATTTTAGTCAGTTCAAAGTTGTTTTGGAGCCTGGCACGGGGCGAGCGCTTGGCTTGAAGTTATGGAGCAGAAGGAACACACCCAGTGACAAAGACCACTTGTGTCAGCGACAGAACCAGGGAAGCCCAGGAAGCACGAAGCAGAATGGGATATCAACGCAGCACCCCACCCCTCAAGAGTGAGCAGGGGTTCTGGGATTGAAGCACAGGAAGGATCCAGCAGGTACAGGAAGGGAGATTCCCCAGATAATAGCTCTCTGTGCCTTGGCTGATCTCCATTGCCCTGCAAACTGTGGAGTCTCTGGAAGCTTCTCCAACTTGCCTATCTGCCAGGCTTTCTGGACTTCCCGCCTAAGTTCCCGTGTTTTGTCAGCATCTGTTCTCATTGTGGCTGCATTTAAGATGAGCCTCCCAAGCAGGTCTTGGTTCTTTCTCTCTGCTGGGTTTTACTCAGTTTTGAACTTTTTATAAATGGGGGGCTCACCCTCTTCACCAAATCAAAACCCTCCTTAAAGTGTTAGCTCAGGAAGTCTTCCTTTCTTTGATTTGCCCCATAAATCACCCAGGCTCAGCCTTAACATTTTCTTAAAGCCTCCTGCCAGTAATAGCGTCTCTGGCTTTGTCACCTCAAGTATCTTTTTCTTGTCATTTACCTCATAACGAAAAACTCCTACTCCCTTTATGAGGAAACTAAATGCAATTTTCAACTGTAGGGTCTTCATATAGGAACTCTCCAGAAAAGATGAGAATCCCCTGTTGGAACTTGAAATTTTACTAGAAAAATCCAGGGCATATTAAAGCTCAGCCTCACCTGCCTCATATTTCATGTTTTTGCTGGCCAGCAAGAACCTTTTCTTTCCTTCAAACAGCTTGTTAATAAAAACCTCTAAAAGGTCATGCCTGGCTTGGAGAAAAGCAGAAAATATACATGTGCAGAAAGACAAAGGCTAATCTCTAATCTGACAGGAGTGGTATTATGGGAACTGGAGGTTTTCTTTGTTAAAACAGAAAATATATAGATATGCATTCACGTATGTATTGAATGGTAATAGAACACAAAAGTGTGTTAAGGCAAACTTATATTTGGTTTCTGTGCAGACTACTTAATAAAAGCCTCTTTTAGAGCTTTTACAATAAGAAAATTTGACTTCTGATTGAGAAATCTATGCCAATGATTTACACAGAGAACCATTTTTTAAAATCGTAAATGATGAAGGTGACATGCCGCAATGCCTTCATCAATCCTAAAACATACATATTTTGAACGAATGCTAAACTGTATAATCTATACTTCATAGATCTCAGCATGGGAGCACCACCATTGCCAGCCAAAGTGCCGCACGTATATTATTGGAAAATAATTACTCCCTTGCTCAGATGCCATCACACAATAATAGTGTTAAAATGCTGCTCTGAGCAATAAGGTTTCTGGAGAGGAGAACATTTTTTTCTTCATTTAGTTTCATGGCCCACCCAAAACAGCAACTCTGTGTGTGTGTTTACATGTGTTTGCATGTTTGTGTGTGGTAGGATATCTTTCCTTTCTCTTCAAGGTTATAAAAAAATCTTTTTGCAACATTTCTCTTTTTTATTACTCGAATGTCTGAATTGTACCTCTATACCTCGTAGATCCTGAAGCAGTGTTGATTTTTTATTTTATTGATTGATTGATTGATTGATTGATTTTTGAGATAGGGTCTTGCTCTAGCCCAGTTATTATTATTTTTTTTTAGCCAAACATCATGAAGCTCCAAGTCAGGAAATTTGTGGTTAAAAAGAGTTTTCATTGCGATAAGGACTGGATACTTTTATTAGTAAAATTGCCTTAAAGTTTACATCAGAACTACCTGCATATCTGTACATCAATGCAGTTAACATTTAGCAGAATGATAGAGGAATTATAGAATGTCATGTAGTTTTAAGATGTCGTCACTGGTTTGGAGAGATGGCAAAGTGGACAACAATGCCTGCTACGTAAGCGTGAGGAACCTAGTTCCATTTCTAGAACCTTGTCATGGTTTGATCCAGGTGTCCCCCACAAACAAATGAATGTGTTCTGAATGCTCGATCCCCAGCTGATGGCAATTTGGGAATTAGAACCTCGATGGAGCTGTGTTGTTGGGGTGGACTTATGGGGGTTATAAGCCGGCTTCCCCTTGCCAGTGTTTGGCACACCTTCCTGCCATTGTTTGCAGTGCTGTGTCGGAGGTGATGTCCACCCTCTGCTCATGCCATTGTTTTCTCTGCCAGGATGGAGTCTCCCCTTGAGTCCGTAAACCTAATAAACCCATTCCCCCACAAGCCGCTTTTGCTTGGGTTCTTTCTGCACAGCAACTAGAAAGCTGACTGCAACATACCTACATAAAAAGCTGGGTAAAGGTACACATTTCTGTAAGTTCAGTTCTTAAGGGAATAGGGGGTAGAAAGGAGAGGTTTACTAGGGCTTATTGGTCAGCAAGTCTGACTGAAAGTGGCTCCAGGCTTAGTGAGAGACTATGTCTCAAGAAAACAAATAATAATAATAGTAATAGAATACTTTTCAAAAATAAAGACATTAAAGAAGGGAACTAATCAAGCAAGGAAGAAAACATGTTCTTCTCAGTTCTGGGTATCTGACCATCCAGACAGGAGTCGGGGAGGGTGGAGGCAGCATTTTCACTTCCAGGACACCTCAGCAATAGTAGAAGTGACAATAATCCCCTTGTAGTGACATGACTTATCTGAAAGTTGGCAGCCTCATTGAACTGAAATGACTGAAATGAAATGCAGAGAGCTCACTCATGCTGAAGAAGGGTTCATTTGCTCCATTCTGGTGTGTATTACTGTATGGAGCTGAGGGTGTGAGTGTGATACATATAGATCAGAAATAGTAGCTACCTTCCTTATTGAACACTTCCTCTTCTGCATTTGTAACAGTGGTTCTCAATAAGGAGCAATGTAACTTTTTTTGGATGTTGCATATGGCAATTCCCTCACAACAGAGAATAATTGCACTTCGATGTCAATAGGCCTGGAGGATAGGGTTGAGGAGTCCTACTTGCAAATACAAAGACTGTTGTAGGCTCTTGAGATTGAAAATGAGGTCTTTTTAACATTCCTACCTTATAGTTTCAGAGTCTGCATGTTTAATAATTACTATCTTTAATTCATTGAGTATCACTTTCTCCTGGTTACCATATGCTGTTTATCTGTGATCAACACTACAAAGTAGATTGTATTAACTCCACCTATAGATGAGAGAAATGGCTACACAGTTGCCCAAGGTTGCATAGCTGCCTCTCACATACTTTTATCCCACAGTGTCAAGATCCCAACTGCAAAGGGGCAGAGCTGAGGTTCAGGCTCTGAAGGTGGCCATCCCAAACTCCAGGCTTTTTCTCTAACATTGCAAGGAAAGACAAAACCCACTACAACATGTAGTATTTGAATATTTGGGAATGACATTGAAAGGACATGAGATTCAGGACATAGTAGGTGCATGGCTACTTCTTTCTGCTGGGGTCCCACAAGGATCTTAGAATGCCTTCACAGAAGGGGAACTGACTGGGGAGGTCCATGGTGACAGTGACCTCCTACTCACAGTAGGGTATTTAGAAACAGATGTCAGTAAGCAAGGTCACAGAGCTACATCACGCCCCTGCTTCTGTTGAATCATGTGTAGGTGGTAAGAATCATCACCAAGGGAACCAGTCCTTCTGGTCCAGAGGCCACATATGGGGATGGTGATGTCTACACATGAGTCAGCTCTGCTTTGGCTCTCTGATCTTATGCTTGGGGCATCCTTCTTCAGATAGGAAAAGCTTGCTGGTCTGAAGGGAATGTGGGGGTCATTCCAAGCACACAAGCAGAATGCTCAAAACCAGCAAAGTAGGCAAGTGTGAAGATCACTCCATGAAGAGAATGCTTAAAGAACAAATAAGCTGCACACCAGAGAGTGGTGGAGGGAGAGGGCTAGAGGGTGATGGGGGGCAGTGAGGAGAAGAAAAGACACACACAGGGACAGATTAACAGCAGAGGGACAAGGAGGAAGAAGAGGAGATGACCGTTACTTTGAAAGCCTGTCAGCTGCTTCACCAGTCATTAAACCCCAGGCATTTCCACCCCAGCCTATTAACTACAGGACATCTGCTCAATGACTGGCTTACAGATACTTCATCTACCCCCTTCTCCGGCGATACAAATAGTATCATTATTCCTCATTGTAGTCAAGAACTTGTGCCAATGGGCATCTGGAAAAGAGATTAATTCATTTATCCAGCCAGCCAACAATCCATATATATGGAGAGCCAGTATTTCCCATTTGATAGTCACTCGACATGGAATGCATCACCTCTTAGATTCTCAGATACAATAAATCCTCAATGTAAATGTTTCTAGAGGTTCCAGTTAAAGATGGCTGACTAGCAGACATGCTGTGTCCCTCGGGAAACAAGGGTCAGGATTTTCAGCAGGGATCCAGATCGTGGACACAAGCTGTGGTCATGCTCTGAGCTCCAGACACCTCTGGGCACAGGATTCTCACCACTGGAAGCCTCCATCGAGGACCAGCACTTGGCGGAGGCAGTGAGTTGTCAGGAGCTGGCAAGCCCGGCCGAGCAGCCTCAGCCTGCCATCCCACCAGAGGCTTTCCCTCTGCCTCTGTTGGCTTCCCTCAGGCTCCTTCCCTGTCCCTCCCACCCTCTGCGTGTTTCACACGTCTATCCCTCCTGGGCTCCTGCATGTCTCTCATTTTCAACTTTTTTTTCTTCTTTCTTTCTCTTGCTCTTACGTAACCCCTCCCCCATCCTCCCGGTCTCCAGCACGTCTGCCCCACCCCTCCAAGCCCTAGCTAATCCATTTCCTTGCTTACTTTTTAAAATTTGTTTGTTTGTTTTGTCTTGACTTGTTTTGTTTTGTTTTTGGCCTGCCAACCAGGACCTGGGCTCTTACATAGCCCCTCTCCCCGGCCTCCAGGTCTCTAGCACATCTGCCCCACCCCTCCAGGCCTTTGGTAATCTATTTCCTTGGTTTTTTTTTTTGTATTTTTTTGCTTTGTTTTTGGCCTGCCAACCAGGACCTAGGCTCATAAATAGCCCCTCCCCCTGGCCTCCGGGTGTCCAGCACATCTGCCCCACCCCTCCTGGCCCTTGCTAATCCATTTCCTTGCTTACTGTTTTTTATTTGTTTGTTTGTTTTTGGCCTGCCGACCAGGACCTGGGCTCTTACATAACCCCTCTCCCTGGCCTCCTGGTCTCAAGCATGT
>PVHP010013891.1:0-40104 GCA_004024765.1 Zapus hudsonius | reverse complement strand
CCCTCCCTCCCCCCCCCTCTCTCTCTCTCTCTCTCTCTCTCTCTCTCTCTCTCTCTCTCTCTCTCTCTCTCTCTCTCTCTCTCGGTATCTCTCTGCTTGAAAATGAATAAATAAATTTTTTTTTTTTAAAAAAGGACATACTTCTAGGAAACAGATACAAGAAAAAAGTTTCAAAGGGATTTCCATAGGGTTGCCAGGTTTGCACACTCCCCTGCTCCTGAGGACTCGTGCTGCCACTGCCTTGGTCAAAGAAGTGGCTTTTTCAGTGGGCAGCGGTTACTGCAGAGGCTAATAATTGGTCAAAATGCTGAGAATCATTGAGTGTTTAGCCCTAAGCCGGACATAAATATCACCCCCTCCAAGGCCCAGGGAACATCATAGAGGAGTGGTAAGAACCTAAGAGCTGGGAGGAATGCTATGAAATGCTGTCTTCTGACCACCACAATCACGAACACATAGCTGTTGCGAGTTACAGTCCCAAGACTAGGCCCACCAACATTCCATAAAGGATGGGAGAGGGGTTCACGAGGCCTCACCCCTCCCTGGCAGTTAATGGTTGCCAGTGTGTGTGGGGGTGTTATTTTATTCAGTGTTGTCATTGCTAGTAAGTTACTCTCTATCCATGCTCATGCAAGCAACCCTAATTCAATTCACTGGGTCAAAAGGAAGTTAAAAAGACATGAAGGAAGGAGGACTAGTTGGGGAAAGGGAGTCAGGAATGGGAGGGAGGGAAATAAGAGCAGATAACATGGGATGCATGTGATAAAATGCATTGATTGGACACATATGAAATTCTCAAAAATAGGGCTGGGCGTGGTGGCGCACGCCTTTAATCCCAGCACTCGGGAGGCAAAGGTAGGAGGATTGCCATGAGTTCAAGGCCATCCTGAGACTACATAGTGAATTCAGGTCAGCCTGGACTAGAGTGAGACCCTACCTTGAAAAACAAAACAAAACAAAAAAAAAAAAAGACATTTTTAGGACTGTGAAAGTATTTGCACAACATGCAAGAAGTCCTGGTTGGAGCTGGCTCAGTCAGTAAAGTGCTTGCTGCACAAGTGTGAGGACCTGAGTTTGGATCCCGGCACCCACAATGTGCCAGTAAGCGTGGCAGCCCCCCACACCAATAACCCTGTCCCTCAAGAGGTAGATCGGAGATCTAGACTAGCCAAATCAGCAAACTCTGGGTTCAAGTGAGAGACCTTGTGAAAAGTGATCAAGGCAGACACTCATGATCATGTATACATGTACATCACTCAAATGCAAAAACAACAAAAAATGGAAGCCCAGGTTTTGATCCGCTGCACCAAATAATCTGTGTGCCATCCTGTAATTGCAACACTTGACATAGAGGCAGGAGGATCAGAAATACTTTGATTATAGAGCAGGGTAGAGGCCAGCCTGGGCTATATGAGACTGTGTCCCCTCCCCCTCAAAAAATTAAATGTATAATAGCAAATACTTAAAATCTATTAGGAATCAAGGTAAGGAAATCTCTCAGAAAGTAGAAGCAAATATTTAAAAAAACAGAATGGGAAGAAAAACTTGATGATTTTTGTTTTGTTCTTTGTGTGTGGGGGGGTACATGCACATGTTTGTGTGGGGTATGTGCAAATGCATGTGCCCTGTTTGCACATGTGCAAGAGGCTGGAGGAGGATGTTGGATATCCTTCTCTATTGCTCATTTGTGTATTTCCTTGAGACTCAGTCTCACTGAATCCAGAGCTGCTGTTTTTGGTCACACTGGCTGACCAGAGAGCCCCAGCAACTCTCTGGTCTCAGCTCCCACAGGACTGGATTAAGGTGTATGTGCTGGGAATTAAACCTAGGCAGTCTCAAGCCCTCATGCTTGTGTGACAATTGCTACTGAGCCACCTCTCCAGCCTTGTTTTTTTTTTTTTTCCTTTCTTAAACTTTGAAGGTGCTGGGGTTCAAATCCACGGCCTTGTGCATGCCAGGCAAGTGCTCTACCACTGAGCTACATCCCAACACAGAAGAGATATTTTAAAGACAACAAGCTATAGGGCTGGAGAGATGGCTCAGCGGTTAAGGCACTTGCCTCCAGTGCCTAAGGCCCCGGGGTTCAATTCCCCAGGACCCATATAAGCCAGACCCACAAGGTGGTGGCCCTGGTGCGCGCTCGCGCTCTCTCTCTCTCTCTCTCTCTCTCTCTCTCTCTCTCTCTCCTTGAAAATGAGTAAATAAAATATTTTTTAAAAAAAAGACAAGCTATAGAAACAAAACATTCATACAGACTTGAAAGGATCAGTCTAGGAGGTCCAAGGGCCAAGTAATAGGAATTACAGTAAAAGAAAAATGATAGCACACACAGAAAGGAATGATCAAGGCAAAAGATATTCAAGATCTGAAAGAATAGCTTTCATGTGGGGGGGGGGTTTGGGGGGGGGGGTGGGAAGGAAGCATTACGACTATTCAGCATAAAGGATGAAACTGACCTTTCAGAAGACTGGAACAAAGAGAAGATTCTATGAATTTCCAGAGAGGAAAAAGCAACTGACATGCAAAGAATCAAAATTGCCTAGAACAGCAATATCTGCAGTTTACAGGCAATGGAGCAATGTTTCCAACATTCTGTGAGAAAACAAATTCCAATTTAGAACTGTATCCAGCCAAATCAAGGAAAGATGAGAGTAAAATAAAGATATCTACAGGCTACAAGACCTCATAAAATTTACCTCTGTGTACCCTGTCCCAAGAAGGTATGTTCCATCAAAACAGAAGATCTAGCCGGGACGTGGTGGCACATGCCTTTAATCCCAGCAACTTGGGCCACCCTGAGACTACACTGCATAGTACATTCCAGGTCATCCTGGGCTAGAGTGAGACTCTACCTCAAAAAACCAAAGGGGGGAAAAAAAACAAAAACAACTAATCACAAAGCATGAAAACATGAGATAGTAGAAACAGGAATGCCAATAAAGGAAAGGCGTGAAGGGCTCCTCTGAAGTGATGAAGACCCCCATGGCAGTGGTGCACACCAGCAACCAGCCCAGATCTGACTTCTAAACTTCTTGAAAGGAGATCCAATTAACCAATAATGTGTTCAGGGTTAGAATTAAACAAACTAACAACATTGTTAACTACAGGGACAACAAAGTTGTCAAAGAAAAAAAATCAAAGTTTGCCATTTAGCTTTGCTCTAGTGATTATTTAGCCAATGGTTTAAGTACTCTGATGTACCTGTGGTGGTTTGAATGTAAAATGTTCCCCCATTGACTCCTGTGTTTCGTAGGGCTCTTTGGGGAGGTTGTGGAACCTTTAGGAAGTGGAGCCTTACTGAAGGAACCCTATCAAAGAGGGCAGGCTTTGACGTAGTACAGCCTGGCTCCATGTGGATTCTTTTTCTACTCCCCCCTCCTGATACGATGATGTGGATGTGACGTTAGCTTCCTGTCCCAATGTGCTTTGTCCACCATGATGAACTCTACCCTCTGCTGCTTTGGACAGGGTATTTTGTTCCAGCAATGAGAAAGTAACTGATACAGTAACCAACATTAGGGTTTAACTCCTGGGAAGATGGAGGCTGTAGAGTAGGAAGTGCGTGTTGGTGATGATTAGGAAAGAGAACTAAAAATTTTTGTCTTGTTAGGAAGATAATAGATAATGATTAAAATAAATCAGAAAGTATCAGTATGTTGTAGTCAGCTTTCTTGTTGCTGCGAAAAGAACCCAACCAAAAGCTGCTTGTGGAAGGAATGGGTGTATTTTGGCTTATAGACTCGGGAAGCTCCATCATGGCAGGGAAAAAGATGGCATGAGCAGAGGGTGGACATCACCTCCACCACAGCACTGCAAACAGCAGCAGGAAGGTGTGCCAAACACTGGCAAGGGAACAACAACAACAGAAGTCTGGCATGGTGGCACACGTCTTTAATCCCAGCACTTGGGAGGCAGACATAGGAGGATCACCATGAGTTCAAGGCCACCCTGAGACAACATAGTGAATTCCAGGTCAACCTTGAAACAGAATAGAGAAAAGCTAAGACAGGTTTTACCAGGGATAGAAACCCAGAGGAAACCAGAAAATGCCAAATACCTGATTTCTCATCTTTGCAAGAATGTACATGCCTACCTTGGATTAGAATTTGTGCCTGACATTGATCTACAACACCCCCTGTTGTCCACAGTCGAAGATGCTACCATCTCAGCCCCATCCAGATAAGGGTGGGTTCTATGAACTGTCCTCCAGATATAATAACAAATCAGATCTTTCCCCACCTACCTGAACTAAACCCTATAAAGGTGGCAGCCTGAATGGGCTCTGCCCCTTTTCTCCTAAGATCTTCTCCAGTTCCTGAGATCCTCTCTACTCATCTGGTGTGGCCTGAGACTCCCCAATGTGAGTCTCAGTTCCTAGCCCCAACCGGTGCCTGGCCTGGTGGGGAAGGGAGACCGGGTGTGGTGGTGCACGCCTTTAATCCCAGCACTCGGGAGGCAGAGTTAGGAGGATTGCCATGAGTTCAAGGTCACCCTGAGACTCCATAGTGAATTCCAGGTCAGCCTGGACTAGAGCGAGACCCTACCTCGAAAAACCAAAAAAAAAAAAAAAAAAAAAAAAGCCCTGTCTTTTATGTCTTCTTAATCCTAGTCTCTGTTCTATTTTAGTCTCTGTTCTATCTGTCTAATGCTCTCTAATTTACTGTGTGTTGATTTCCACTCGGGATTAGCCATGTGAGCTCTCCCGTTTTTCCCTGATTCCCCTCTTGGGAAAGCACATGGCTGATACCAAGTGTGTTCCCCTTCTTAATCCTAATCTCCCTGCTCTATCTGTTTCACAGTCTCTGAATTTACTACGTGTGGATTACCACTCAGGATCTGCCACATGGGTGCTCTCATGTGTTCAAAGCCCCTCTAGATCCTTCCTCAAAGCTTTCAAGTGTTTGCTGCCCCCTTTTGAACTTTACTCTGGCTTTCCATGTGATCCCCAGCTCCATTCTAATTTCACTTTCTAAGCCCCAGTTGATTTGGCTTTCAATATGTTTGCATCCCCTTCTGAACTTCACTTTGTAAGTCTCAGTTTCTCTAGCTCTCACAGGTTCCCGGCTTCATCCTAATTTGACTCTCTCAGCTTCAATTTCTCATTAACTTCCACTTTTTTGAGATAGGTTTCCCACATAAAAATGTTCCAGCCTTCCTTTCCAGGTCTCAATTCTCTTTAAATAAACTCCACAAATTGTGATTTCTCCCCGATAAACTTAATAATTCATATTTTGTCCGTCTTGTTTTCGTCCTTATTATTCTTCATTAAAGATTAGGAAAAAACCAGAAACTTGAGATTTATAAATCTGAGGACCCCCTGAGCCCCAAAATTCCCACATCGGCCTGAGCTAGAGTGAGACCCTACCTTGAAAAACCAAAAATAAAAACAAGAAAAAACCAGCAAGGGAAATGGCCCAGCCTGAACCACAAGTTCCCACCTACAAGTCTTAGAGTAATTTGAAGAAGCTTGCTTGATATTTCATCTTCACTGAGAAAAGACTAGTGAGAGTATGCTAGATAGGAAAGAAACCTTGAATTAAAGTTGAGAAAAAAACAGGTTAATTAGAGATATTCCAGAGTTCCTGTTTTAATCAGCCTTAAAAAAAATATTTGAGAGAAAGAGAATGGATATACCAGGGCCTCCTACCCCTACAGATGAACTCCAGATGCATGTGCCACTTTGTGCATCTGGCTTTACATGGGAACTGGGGAAGTGAACCCAGTCCATCAGGTTTGCAAGCAAGAGTCTTTAACCACTGAGCCGTCTCTCCAGCCTCTAATCAGCCTTTTTAAACCTAAGGAGTCAATAAGTATAGTTTTAACCTGGAGGCAATAGGTTGATAAAGTAGTTTTAAAGAGTTTGTCCAGGTTTACTGTGGGACTACTAGGAACAAAAAAGAATAGGGGGACTTATAAAAAAAGCCAAACAGTAGAGCTGGGCAGATGGCTCAGTAGTTACAGGTGCTTGCTTGCAGAGACTGCTAGCTCCATTCAATTCCCTAGTACCCATGTAAAGCTAGATGCACAAAGTGGTGTATGCATTCATTCGCAGCAGCAAGAGGCCCTGGTGTGCCCATACTCGTTTTCTCTCAAATAAATTAATAAATTAAAACACTTTTTTAAAACAAGCTGTAAATAGTTGAGAAACTAGAACACTGTTTTGGTTTCTATCTCTTTTGATTTGAAGTTGTTTCATAGAAGAAATCCATTAACTTTCCTACCCTATGCAGAGACCCCAGAATCCAACAATAGCGTGTATACCTCCTTCATGAAGTCTCATCGCTGCTATGACCTGATTCCCACAAGCTCCAAGTTGGTTGTATTTGATACTTCTCTGCAGGTAGGTGGAGCCCCCTCCTCTTTCCTGTTCCTTAAATCCTCCGGTTCAGCACCTCTCATATAGTTCATCCCAAGGGAAATTGTCTTGTGCTATGGGTTGAGTCTCAGACTTTCCCTCACATGCCAGCCCCTCTCCTTTCTTACAGTCCTGCCTCCTTTGGATTTT
Source organism: Zapus hudsonius (assembly GCA_004024765.1). NCBI lineage: Eukaryota > Metazoa > Chordata > Mammalia > Rodentia > Dipodidae > Zapus > Zapus hudsonius. The sequence goes on along the minus strand of PVHP010013891.1, from coordinate 33,599 downwards.
CCTTTAGGCTGTTACTCTTTTGGCTACAGGTGAAGAAAGCTTTCTTTGCTCTGGTGACTAATGGTGTACGTGCTGCCCCCTTGTGGGATAGTAAGAAGCAAAGTTTTGTGGGTAAGCAAAAGTTTATAGAAGGTGCTTTTATTGGTATCTTTTACTGGGGAGGGCTAGCAGTTTTGGGTTGTGCTCAAGGCTCTTGTCTTGGCTCCTAGGCATGCTGACCATCACTGATTTCATCAACATCCTGCACCGATACTATAAGTCAGCTTTGGTAAGACCAACACCACTTTCTCTCCCTTGGGTCTCCTCGTTCCTGTTTATTTTCCTCCAAACAAGCCACAGTGGCTAATGAAGACAGATCAAGCCTTACATCTGCTGTTTCTGTTTCTAGGTACAGATCTATGAACTGGAAGAACACAAGATAGAAACTTGGAGAGGTATATAGGGAATCGGGTATAAAGGGTGAAGGGGTAGAGGGGCTTCCTGGGAAACACTTTCCCACGGCAATACTTTGTGAACCATTCCTTTTCCCTACAGAGGTGTACCTGCAGGACTCTTTTAAGCCACTTGTTTGCATTTCTCCTAATGCCAGGTGAGTTCTAGCTATCCATTTATCTACAAAGGGCAGTAGCCTTGCCATCAGCATAGCTAAGCCCTAAATGCCTAAAGATCTAGGAAAGGGACAGAGAAAGATACTCCTTTAATATACCCCCTCAATTTTTATTTTTGTTTTGTTTTGTTTTATTTTATTTTATTTTTGAGGTAGGGTCTCACTCTAGCCCAGTCTGACCTGGAATTCACTATGTAGTGTCAGGGTGGCCTCGAACTCAAGGTAGTCCTCCCATCGCTGTCTCCTGAGTGCTGGGATTAAAGGTATCACCACCTCCCCCAGCTTAATTTTTTTTTTTTTTGAGACAGACTCTCAGGTAGCCCAGAATGACCTTTAACTCACTATTTAGCTAAGAAGGACCTGACTCCTTATCCTCTACCTCCTGAGTACTGGGATTATAGGTGTGTTCCACTATGTTCACTTTTATGTGTTGCTGGGAATTAGACCTAGGGCTTCATGAATACTAGGCAAGCAACTCTGCTAACTCAGCTACATTTAGACATGGCCTTACTAATTAGCCCAGACTAGCCTTGAACTCACAATCCTGCCTTTCGTCCTAGTAATAGGATTACAGGCATGCTCACATACTTATAGTATCTGGTTGAACACTGCCTCCCTCCCCTAACTATGAGTTTTTCCTATCCATTATCACACTCCCAAGAAGCTGTGTAATTTGGCTTTAGCACTATGGAATTTAACCATTATCTTCCACTTTCTTACAGCCTGTTTGATGCTGTCTCTTCATTAATTCGAAATAAGATCCACAGGCTGCCAGTTATTGACCCAGAGTCAGGCAACACTCTGTACATCCTTACTCACAAGCGCATCCTCAAGTTCCTCAAATTGTTTGTAAGTGCCCCTTAACTCAGTTCTTATTTCTTACCTACTGGATTGGAGGTTATCCACAGGTGATTCAGGGGCCTTGAAAGTCAAATTGATGGTTCTTTTTTTTAGTTTGTTTTGTTTTATTTGGTTTTGGTTCTGGGGATTGAACCTAGGGTTTCATATATGCTAGGCAAGTGCTCTACCACTGAGCTGCACACCTATATTTCCAGCAAACTGGTGTTTCTTTCTTCAGATCACAGAGTTCCCTAAGCCAGAATTCATGTCCAAGTCTCTGGAAAAGCTACAGATTGGTACCTATGCAAATATTGCTATGGTCCGCACCACCACCCCTGTCTATGTGGCTCTAGGCATCTTTGTACAGCATCGAGTCTCTGCCCTGCCAGTAGTGGATGAGAAAGGTGAGAGATTGGGAAAGGAGAGGGAGGGCTCCAGGGCTCAGGTGGCTCTGGGAAAACCTGCTTTCCCCTCAGCTCAGTCTGGAAGGCAGTTTAATGGGTTGGGGCAGTCACACTACCAGATCCTTCTTGCTGAGTTGCCTCTGTCCCCCTAGGGCGTGTGGTGGACATCTACTCCAAGTTTGATGTGATCGTGAGTGACTGTGGAGGGGCTGGGAGGCAGGGAAGCAGGGAGGGGGTGTTGAATGTGGAGAGGGAGCAGATATCTCTCTGTGACCTACTGGTGTTGAACACTTCCAGGGTTTCAAATCCTGTCTCTGAAAAGGAGTTGAATGATCTGGGTATGGCTTGTGGGCAGGGCTGAAGATTACGCTCAGCTCTTCAAGTGAGGTTGGGGACTGGCGCCCTTGCTTCTTTGCTCAAGCCCTTCCTCTCTCTCCCTAGAATTTGGCAGCAGAAAAGACTTACAACAACCTAGACGTGTCTGTGACTAAAGCCCTCCAACATCGATCACACTACTTTGAGGGTGTTCTCAAGTGCTACTTGCATGAGACTCTGGAAACCATCATCAACAGGCTGGTGGAAGCAGAGGTAGGGAGGAGAGCCACACCAATGGAATTTAGGGGACTGGCCTTCAGAGTGGCAAGGAGGGTAGTGACCAACCGAATGACTTACCCTAACTTAAGCTGACACTAAACATTGCTTCTTGTTCTGTGCCAGGTTCACCGTCTGGTAGTGGTGGATGAGAACGATGTGGTCAAGGGAATTGTATCCCTGTCTGACATCCTGCAGGCGCTGGTGCTCACAGGTGGAGAGAAACCTGAGCAGTGAAGGATCAAGCAGTGCCTGGAGAGATGCCACCCTTTGCTGCCTGCTGAAGGCTCTGGGAATCAGATAGAATCCTGGGAGAACTGAGTTTGTTCCCTCTCAGAAGCCTGCTGCCTGCTGTCTAGGAGCTAGGGAAGACATGAGGGGAAAGAGGAGAAAGTATTTTTAGCTGCCCTTATCCTCACACATATACTTGAGAAAAAGTTTCATCCTAGCCAGTCCTACCTAGCCCATGTTCCCTTAGACAACCCCCTTTTGGGTGAACCATGACCTCTGTGCTCCTCGGGCAAATTCTGATCTCTAAGAGATCCCTAGACCTCCCCTTGCCTTTGCTGTTGTCTCTTCCCTGACTTTGCCCTAAGATAATAGCATACCAGAAGTCTTCATAAAGATGTTTTTATTCCTGTTTTGTGCTGTATGGAGGAGGCTGAGTCCATTTAAGTGTCCATTTCTTCCCATGATTCAGTGGGGAGGCACACCTTTGAGTTCCTTTGCTGTATGCATATGAAGGCAGATGGTTATGTGGAGGAGGAAGACAGTGTGAGTAACAGAGGTTACAGCTTTTCATGGCAAGTCTAATTAAATGACAAGGTTTCATTGTGATATTGCAGTGTTTGATTTCTGCAGCTGGTAAGCACAAGGTCTCCAATCTTCCTGCTTCATAGTTTCTTCACCTCATTAACAACCACAGTGACACACACACAGTGTGCCAGCAGGTTACATTCACAATGCTCTAACTACACAGATTATGTATTCCTCATCCAAAATGTGTGGGCCCACAAGTGTTTCATATTTTAGAGAATTTCAGGGTTTGTTTTTCAAGGTAGGTTCTTAATCTAGTCCAGACTGACCTGAAATTCACTATGTAGTCCCAGACTAGCCTTGAACTCAGCAATCCTAACCACTGCCTCCCAAGTCTGGGATTAAAGGCATGCACCACCATGCCCAGCTTCCAGGTTTTTTTTTTTTCTTTTTGAGACAGAGTTTCATACTATATACCAAAGAGTCCTCAAATTTATTAGGTATCCCAGTCAAACCTCAAAGTAGTCATCCTATTTAGCCTCCCAAGTGCTAGGATTTGCAGGCCTATGCCACAACTCCTGGCTCAGATAATCAAATTTTTAAAAATATTTACTTGAGAGAGAGGTAGAGAGAAAGAGGCAGACAGAAAGAATGGGCACACCAGGGCCTCTTGCCACTGCAAACAAACTCCAGACACATGCACCACCTTGTTCATCTGGCTTTACATGGGTACTGGGGAATTGGTCCTGCTTTGCAGGCAAACGAATTACCCACTAAGCCATCTCCAGCCCCAGAGTACTAAGAACAATGCCAGATACTGTTAAGTATCCCAGTTTTTTGTTTGTTTGTTTGTTTTTGGAGGTAGGTTCTCGCTCTAGCCCAGGCTGACCTGGAATTCACTATGTAGTCTCAGGGTGGCCTTGAACTCACGGTGATCCTCCTACCTCTGCCTCCCGAGTGCTGGGATTAAAGGCGTGAGTATCCCAGTTTTAACAATTTTAGAAAGTAAGGTACAGACTTGGCAGCTAGCTTAACTCCACAGCTAGTGAAAAGCAAAGCTGGGGCTGAGGAGATGGCTCCACTATTAAAGGTACTGTTTGCAAAGTCTGCTGGTCCAGGTTCATTTCCCCCGGTATCTGGCATGGAGCCAGATGCACAAATTGGTGTATGCATCTGGAGTTCATTTGCAGTGACAAGAGGCCCTGGCATGCCCATAGTGTCTTTGTCTCTGATTTTTCCTCTTTTTTAAAAAAATATTTTTTAGGGCTGGAGAGATGGCTTAGCAGTTAAGGCACTTGCCTCCAGTGCCTAAGGCCCCCAGTTCAATTCCCTAGTACCCACATAAGCCAGACCCACAAGGTGGTGGCCCTGGTACTTTCTCTCTCTCTCTCTCTCTCTCTCTCTCTCTCTCTCTCTCTCTCTCTCTCTCTCTCTCTCTCTGCTTGAAAATGAATAAATAAAATATTTTAAAAATATTTTTTATTTATTTGAGAGAAAGAGAAAGACAGAGAGAGAATGTCTGATTTTAAAAAAATTATTTGCAAACAGAAGAGAGACAGAAATGGGCGTGCCAGGGACTCCAGTGGCTGCAGATGAACTCCAGATGCATGTGCCACTTTGTACATCTGGCTCCATGTAGGCACTGGGGAATCAAACCCAGGTTGTTAGACTTTACAGGCAAGCACCTTAACTGCTGAGCCATATCTCCAGTCCATGTTTCTGATTTTTTTCTCACAAACTAATATTTAAAATAAAAAAAGGCTGGGGAGATTACACAGCTGTTAAAGGCACCTGCATACAGCATGACCAGATGTCCCAGGTTGAATTCCCCAGTAGCCACATAAAGCCAGATGCACAAAGTGGTACATACACCTAGATTCTGTTAGCAGTGACAAGACCCTGGTGTGTGCTCGCTCACTCTCCTTGCAAATAAAATCTTTTTAAAAAATAAAAAAGCAAAGTTAGGATTTGAACCCAAATGGTGGGACTCCAGCTTTCATGCTCTTTTATCACTACACTAGACTTACTACCTCTTAATTATTTCACAACTGTTCCCACCTTATTCTATGTAGGGCTCCTTTTTATCTCCCTTTCCCCTCTGCCTGGACCACTAGCTATGGCCAATGGAAAATCCCATAAAGGGTTAGATCTCCAGAAGATAAATGATTTTGAACCAAGTCCCTTTTTTCCAAGGTAAAAACGAACTCAGTGGGGCTGGGGTAAGAATGAGCTTGTGGTCACTCATCAGACCCATTATGAACTAACTAGAACCAAACACCATGATGCCAAGCCCTGGGTACCATTTCACCACAGCTTTTCTGGTACAACACAATCTCCCATCTAAGTCAGGAGACATTTTTAAGGAAGTCCACCCTCCACTGTGCCTATGTCCTCTGAGAAATCTGGTATACCATATTGGTTGTTCTAAAGCAGACTTACTGGTGGGCCACAGAAAAAGCATGAAGGTGCTTCTCAGAGCTCAGCTTTTCATGCATCATGACTGAGCCCCTACTTCTGTGTCCACCTCTTCACAGCTCTCAGCACATTCCCAAGCTTGAGGGAGGACGACTTCCAAGTTATTAGAGAATTACGTGGGGGTGCATGGTGGAAAGGACAGCTGTCTCATGTCACATTCCCTCAAGGAAGATTTGTCTAGGGAGGAGGTGGGGACTTTAAAAGGCTGTGGACTCTGGTGGAACCCCAGGTGGAAGGCAGTGCCTATAAGCTAACAGTGCAGCTGGTAGGTACATGGGGTCAAGAGGGAGGTGTGGATGGAATGGGATGTTTAGGTTGTCTTAACACCTAACATAGGTGGAAGGAGGCCTGGGTTTTCTTATTCTGTTTCTCAACCCCATCTTGGCTCCTTAACAATGCTTCTGGTCCCCATCCCCTTAGAAGGGCATGTACCCAAATGTTCCATGTAATCTTCAGGAAAACAAGTTAGGATCTCTTGCTTCTCCCATTTCCCCCTAAAACTCTGCCAGCCAGTCTTGAAGTCTGAGGATGGAGCTGAAGGAAAAACAAAGACAATTTTGGAGCTCGACACCTCTTAGGAGAGGCAAATGGTCCCTTCTTCCTGAGGAACCATTTCTACCTTCTCTTTTCACTTCCCCGCACCCCTCCCCACATCCCTTCCTTCCTTTGGAGTTGCTGCCATGGTTGCCAGGCATGGTTGCTATGTCTCTGCACGAAAGAGTTGGCGTGGGTTGTGCTGCCACTAACATTACCATGGTGAATCAGGACACCTGGTATAGGCTCAGGGAGGAATCGTGTGGATGTAAGCAACAACCCCCAGGGTCAGACTGAGTCTAGAAGATGAGCTCTCCTTCAGACAGGCTGAGTAAGAGAGGCATAATGGTGGTTATGAGGAGCCCCACACTTTTATTTTAGTTGCTTAGGGGATTTGGCTTTGTCAAGGGAGCATACACGGTTCTTCCATCTCCCTCTGTAAGTGTGCAAGTGTATAGAAGTCATCTGTCCTCCATAAGGTTGAACAGAGCTGTGTGGTGTGTGGGCACAGAACGGTGCAACTCCAGAATCCTGGCTTCTGGATTGGGGAAAAGCCTGCTGCTGGTTGGGGGAGCTCCTGGATGTCCAAGGACAAACATACAGTGGGAGCGGTGGAGTAGCTTAGGTGGTCAAGTCAGACTCCCTGATCTGCTGAGTAAAGGGTGCAGGGGACACCGTGATTTTTTTTAAGCTTAGGGGAGCAGCTGTCTGTCCCCCAGAGTTGCACAAAAGCTTCCTAAAAACGACCGCCTCCTCTCCTCTGCTTGGGAGCTAGTTACTCATCTCTCTGCACCCGCACCCGAATGCCACTGACGCTAAAAATAGCGCCCCCAACTGTAGGCCAGCCCCCCCTGCACCCCAAACCCATGGAAACCAGCAGAGTGGCAGGCAGAGACCTTGAGTTCTATTCTTACCGCTCCCTGTCAGGTAAAGGAGTGCAGGCAGGAAGACCAGAGGTAGAACCCTGGTAGTCAGGCAATCTGACAAGCAAGAGAGCAAAGGGTTAAAACGGCGGGAAAGATGAAAAAATGGGGGCTAGAGAAGGGGACACTAGAAGCTTGACAAGAACCAGAAGTCCCTCCCCCACCCACGAGAGGGTCCCATTAGGGTCGGAGGACCAGAGCAGTGGGAAGGGGCATCCAATCCCAAGCCCCAGGGGGCGGCCATACACATGGGGGAGGTAGCTTGCGGAGCGGTCCGCGGGGTGTCACATGCGCGCGCGCGCGCACACACACACACACACACAGACACACACACACACACAGACAGGCACACACGTGTGCCTGGGTATATATAGTTCCCAGTCTCTGGGCCTGCCGCTCCGCAGTGGGCGCCGGCTCCCTGGGCTGGGAGGGGGCTCACGGGGCGGGTGGGAGGGTGGGGGGCCGGGGTGGGGTGGGGCAGGATGCTGGATGGCCCGCTCTTCACCGAGGGGCCTGACAGCCCCCAGGATGAGAAGTCTGGCAGCTGCCACTGGGTGCAGAAGTCCAAGCTGCTGGTGATCGAAGTGAAGACTATTTCCTGTCATTATAGTCGCCGCGCCCCTTCTCGGCAGTCCATGGACATCCAGGCCAGCCACTGGGCTCACAGGCCCCAGAACCGCACGTGAGTCAAAGGGCTGAAGGGGAGCCAGTGGCGGGGCGGGGAGTAGGGTCCAGACCTCCCCGCAGGTGTGAGCAGTGCTGCTTCTCTCGGTCTGCGCCTCCTTCTCCCACTCCTTGAGGGCTGGGGCCTGACTCATTCCGCGCTGTTCAGGGGGACAGGAATGGGCGTGCAAAGGGGCACGAGGTGAAATGGGGCAGTCGTTGGTAAAGTGTGCAGGGAGAGATGGCGAGGAGTCTGATCTCGACTTCAGCCCTAACACAGACGCACGTGCACACACACTCACACGCACCCCTTCACACGGCTGCCCCATGTGGTCTCCAGTGCTCCCCACTCTCAGGACCTCGGCATCCTTCCCCCAACAACAGCTCACCTGGGTTCCTGCTCATTGTCCCAGGTGTAGGCTACGCCCGGGATCCCCTGAGCCACCTCCCCGTCGACCCTGGGCCTCTAGGGTGCTGCAGGAGGCCACCAACTGGCGGCCAGGGCCCACAGCCGAGGTCCGAGCCCGGGAGCAAGAGAAAAGGAAAGCGGCGTCGCAGGAACGGGAGGCCAAGGAGACCGAACGGAAAAAGCGCAAAGCTGGAGGGGTCCGACGGAGCCCCCAGGGTCAGCCCCGCCCCGAACCCCGGAACGCCCATCGGGCGGCCCTGCCCGTGGGGCTCCCAGTTCCCGCGCGGCCCGAGCGCTCGGGGCAGGTGGGAAGAGCGTCCCGGCCATCCGCGCCACCGCAGAGCGAGCCCGGGGCGGCGTGGGCGGGCCCGTGGGGAGGTCGGAGGCCGGGGCCCCCCAGCTACGAGGCCCACCTGCTTTTGAGAGGCGCCGCTCGCACGGCCCCAAGACGCCGCTGGGACCGACCGCCACCCTACGTGGCTCCTCCCTCTTACGAAGGCCCCCACAGGACCTTGGGGACTAAGCGAGGCCCCGAGCTCTCCCAGGCGCCCGCCTCTGCCACCCCGGTTGCGACCACGAGCAGGACTGATGGAGGTCGTCCAAAGAAGAGGCTGGATCCTCGAATCTATCGGGACGTCCTCGGGGCTTGGGGTCTGCGACAGGGGCGGGGTCTCTTAGGAGGCGCTCCGGGCTGCGGGGCGACCAGAGTGAGGCCGGAGCCCAGCGCAGGGGCTGCGGGTCTCCACGGTGGCAGCGAAGGCCATTCCCAAGCCAGCTCTGCCGGGAACCCGGGCACTGAGCTGGCGACGGCTGGGTGTGCGACTCCGGTTCCAAGCAGTCCCCCGCGCCCTGCTCCCAGGTCCAGGCACCACCTCCAGGGCTCCAGGGAAGGGAAAGAAGGAAGAGAACAGATTTGGCTTCCCAAACGTTGGATTTCTTCCCCTAAAAAGCATAGCCAGACCCTCCCCAGGCCCTGGGCTCCTGGCGGCACGGGTTGGAGAGACGCCCTGGGTGCCCGAGAGGGAGCAGGATCAGAGACCCCGGAGGTTTGGAAGGCGACCCGACGCGCCCACACTCTTCCCCGCACTTCCCGGGGTCGGGCTCGTGGAGAAGGCATCTTTGTAATTGACGCCACGTGCGTGGTGATCAAGTCCCAGTATGTTCCGACCCATCGAACCCAGCAGGTGCAGCTTTTGCCCTCTGGGGAGCCATGCATTGTGGGCGACGGCCCCAGGCCGCCCAAGCCCTGCCAGGAGGGCGAGGGGGCCGCGGTCCTCCCCTCCGCTTGCCAAAAGCTACTGCTGAGCAATCGCATTTTACACCAGCCAGGCGAGGGTCCGGAGCGCGAGGTCGAAGGCGGAAAGGCAGGGGACTCCCGCGCTCCAGCGCTCCGGGTCAGAGCTGGAAACGCGCGGGACGCCCCCGCGCAACCGGGTAGCCCGGTGCCCCCAAGCTCAGGCCCCGCGGCTCCGGGAGGCGCGGGCTGGGGGGCGGCGGGGACCCCCGGGCCCGCGGTGGGGGGCTGGGCGCGGACCCCAGGGCCCTACGCGGGGGCGCTTCGGGAAGCCGTGTCCCGCATCCGCCGCCACACTGCCCCTGACTCGGACTCGGACGAAGCAGAGGAGGAGCTCAGCGTCCACAGCGGCTCCTCCGGTGGAAGCGACACTGACACCCCCGGCGCCTCCTGGCGGAGGAAGAAGACCCTGCCGGGAGTTGGGAACGCGCGGCCCGGGGAGGGCGGGAAGACCGCAGAGCCGAGCGACAGTATCCGGGACATGGTAGATGTCATCGGTCAAACCGCGGAGGCCCTCTTCGGAGCGAGGGACACCAAGGGAGCTCCATAGCGAAGTAGGGACAGAGAAGTCCTTTTCCTGTACTCGTGTCCCGCAGCGCATCCATCCTTGGACTCGCCGGTCCCTTCCTTCCCCCCAGCACACCTAGGCTTCTCTTTTTTTCCTTCTTTCCCTACCCGTCCCCGTCCCGTTCCCAAGAACGAAACGGAAAAGAAAGGAAAAGAAAGCAAAGGAAACAGGCAGTATGTGCCAGTTCATGGTTTTATTTCAGGAAAGGAGAGGGTGAGCGGTAGATTTCACTCCTGGTACCTTGGGGCGCGCACACACTGAAGTCTTGGGGGGAGGCGAATGCACTAGGTGTGGAGTTGAGCAGAGGTGAGCTGGAGGGCAGAGGTGGTAATAGTCATAGGAAGGCAAAAGGACGGGAAGCAGAAAGTGATGGAGAGGCCTTGGGCTATGAGAGTGACAAGGTGACAATAGGGTTCTTGACAGAAGAGGAGTGGCTTCAGAGGCAACCAGCAATGCCGGAAGAGGGCTCACTTGCAAGTCTCGAGGTTTGAATTCTATCCTGCCACTGAGTTGCTGGTTGACCTTAGTGAGACCTGCCACTTCCCATCTCCAGGCCTTCAGGACTTCTCGCACATAAAATGAGTTTTATGGACCATCTTTCTTTCTCTGGAGTTTTGGGGTCTTTTGGGGCGCTCTATCTCATCTTTCTCAACTAGCCAAGAGAGTTGGGAATAAGTCAACAGAAGCTAAGGTGGGCTCTCTCTGTCCCCTGCACTCTCCTCGATTCTGGAAACCGTCCAAGGTTTGCAGAAGGTCTAGGTGGGAAAGGGCTCCTATCTCCGCCTCCCAGGTTGAGGTGGGTTCGCCTCAAGGCAGGGCAGGATAGTGGCCTGTGGTGGTCCGAGCAGGGGAGGGAAGGCAGCCCATGAATCAGAATTGGGACCTCTTTTGGCTTTCCCTTTTTCCTCCATCCGTGTGTCCCACAGTGATAGTCTGAGGCGTTACCATGATTTACCACTCAGGTGATGCCGTCCACCTGACAGGACCCCAGGAGACTTTCTGCATCTCTTCCTCTTCCAGAAAACAGCCAGGCGAGGAAAGAGGTTGGTCCTAAGTCGCCTGTAGGTGTGGGGTGTGATACTCGACGTAGCCACTACGGGGCGCGCGCAGGTCGCAGATTTCCCCAGTTGCTGGTGCCCGAGTCCCCCAACCACCGCGATGCCAGTTAATTGGATCCTTAGTTACGGCTGGCCTGTCCCCCGCCTGGCCGCCTCCTGCCGTCCCCGGCCTCCAGACCTCCTCTGGAGCGCTCATCCACGACAACCAGTTTGAGACGGACACTCTTTTTCTCTCCGACCCTAGGCACTTCCTCTGTGTCTGCCATTACTAGCCATGTGACCTTGGCCAATCACTTCACCTCCCTGAGCCTCAGTTTCCTCCTCTGTCAAATGGGGGTTTATAAACACCTACCTCGCAGGGTTGTTGTGAGGATTTAATGCGGTGATGTATATAAAGCTCCTTGCACAGTGCCTGTCACAAGGCAGGCGCTTAATAAATCTAAGCTTCCCTTTACACAGCTCGGACATCTTCCTTTCTCTGACCCTTCCCCTCGGTGTCCCCCCTCCCGGGCTGCTCAACTCCTTCCCGCTCTTGTGAGGGGGAGGAGGACTCCTCTCTGATGGAAACTCCGGGCCCATCCTGTCTCCCTGGCTGGGAGTCTCCCTTCCTTGCCCCCTGCCCCACCCCTGGCGGCTCTTCCCTCTGCCCCGGCTCACTCTCGCCGCCCCCCATTCCGGGCAAAGGCTGAGTCAGCCCGGGTAAATATAGCCACCGCCTGGGCAGGCGCGGGGGCTTCGCCTAGACTCGGTCGCCCTGGTCCTGGCCTGGCTTCTGTCCCCACTCCTGCAGCTCTGCGTTCAGGTCCTCACACTTGCTCTCAGCTCTCAAAGCACTTATGGTTTTAGGCTTCAGTTATCTAGCCAGCACCAAGGGAGACACTGGACAGGACACCAAAAGGGGCAGGGCTGCCAGGAGGCCACTGGTACCCTAAGCCTGAAGCTGCCCTTGAGTTGGGTACCCTTTGTGTTACCCAATCTAGGAGAGAACACTAGTCACTGCTCCCCAGGAAGATCTACCTGCGGATGGACTTGTCTAAAACCTGTAGTCAGATTTCCGGTGGTCTGCAGGAGGCCAAGGAGGTGGGCACCCTGGGCAAAGATCATAGATGTCTGTCTCCCTTCCAGTCTACTTCTAACAGGCAATTCTAAACACTCCTGAGCACTTACTGAGAGCCTCCTAGGAACAAGTCTCTGGATTAGGCTCCCGGGTAGAGCAGAGCCACTGCCGGACTGGCAATGGGGTGAAGATAAAATTAACAAAAGATAGTACTGAGCACTGTGTTAAGAACTGTAAGGAAGTGGGGGGGTATGTCTACCTCCAACAAACATAAAATTACCAGCTCTAGTGATTGACTCCCCCCGACACACACACCCAGGTAGGGTCTCTCTCTAGTCCAGGCTAACCTGGAATTTACTATGTAGTCTCAGGTGCCTCAAACTCCCAATGGTCCTCCTATCTCTGCCTCCCAAGTGCTGGGACTAAAGGCATACACCACCACAGCCGTTTAAGAGCTCCAGAAAGACTTCATGGAGGAGTCTGAGATCAAGTTTGGTGAAACAGTACTTCAGAACAGGGAGCAGGGTGGATGCACTGGTGCTTACCTGCAGTCCTCAGCTACTCAAGAGGCTGACATGGGAGGATGGCTTGACCTGGGGTATTCTTTTTAAAAGTATTTTTTTATTTACTTGCAAACAGAGGGGGATGGGCACAGCCAGGGCCTCCCACCACTACAAAGTTATTCCAGATGCCACTTAATGCACCTGTCTTTACATGGGCAGTGGGGAATTGAACTCAGGCTATTAGGTCTTGCAAGCAAGTGTCTTTAACCTCTTAGCCATCTCTCCAGCCCCTGAGCTGGGGCATTCTTGACCAACCTGCAGAACAACATAGGGGCAACAGAGACACTGGTGCAAGAAAAGAGGGTATTTAGAAAATCCCAAATGGTCTGGTTTGTCAGACACATTTCAAAAGATGAGACAGGAGTGAAAACTTAGGCCAGGAGACTTGTGCAAAGCACCCCTGGCTTGGAAAGAGATTGCTTTCAGGGTAGGCTGGAGATGGGGACAGTCAGGGCAGTGGTAAAAGCAGCTAGCCACATGCTGCTACTCTTGGGGACTCTAGGCTCCTGGTGCAGAAGTGGGAAACTGAACAGTGGAGGACTGGCTAGTAGGGTTGAGTCCACTAACTGCCCAAGCCCCTTTGAGAATTGCACGCTGGAGTCCAGTTTCTGTGACTTATCCACACTGCCACCATTATTGGGAAACTGAAATAATGTTGGATTTAAAGGAACGTAGATGCTGGGGCCTGGCAACCTGCTTAAACTTTGCCTCTATTTGGTTCAACAGCTTTGTGGCCTTGGACAAGTTGCTCATCCTCTTCATGTTGCAGCATCCCCAGTTATAAAAATGGGGTGATTGTTAGCATGGTGGTGCCTATGTGAAACTCCAGCACTCGAGAGGCTAAGGCAGGAGGTTCATGAGTTCAAAGCCAGTCTGGGCTACATAAGTAAGTTTGAGGCCAACCTGAGCCACCTAGTGAGCTAGAGGCAATCCTCAACTACATTGCAAGACCCTGTCGCAAGAAAGCAAAATAGTAAGGTTACTAAAAGTGCTTTTCTCTGCACTTGATTGTTGCAGACCATCACCGATAAGCCTGCCTTCCTTTCTGAGTACTGACTCAAAAAATGTAACCTTTCCTTTTTCCCTTTCTATGTCTTCTTGGGTCACCAGCTGAAATCCCAAGCATGCTTGCCCTGCTACTAGGTTTTCTCAATTGATATCCTTTGCTTTACTTTTCATGGAGCTTGGGAGTCGACTAGGTGCAGGCAGTGTAAGCACAAGGACCTGTTTTGATCCCAGAACCCATGTGAAAAGTGTGGGCATGAATGCCTGCAGCCCTGGTACTGAGGAAATGGAAGCCTCGGAGGCTTTGGGTCAGTCAACATCATAAAAAATAAGGAGCTCCAGGCTCAGTGAGAGACTTTGTCTCAGGGGAAGAAGGCAGAAGAGCAATAGAACAGGACATCTGATATCTTCCATCTACACACAAACACCACATACAGAGATGTACTAAAAAAAAACCAAAAAACCAAACCACTTTTCTTGGAGATTTCACAGATTAAATGATCCAATATATAAAATATAACAATTCATGGTATATAATAGGTGATACATAAATATTAGCTCTGATTATGATTCCTTTTTTAGAGCTATTTCATTAATGATGGGATGTGGGAACAAGAGAAAGAGAGGAGGAGAAACAGGCAGCCGAGACCACTTGAAGAGAATCTCAACAATCAGGAGGCAGAGGGAGGAGGATTGTTGCAAGTTTGACGCCAGCCTGGTCTAAAGATGAGTTCTGGGCCAGCTAGGGCTACATACCTAGTGAGACTCTGTCTCAAAATAAGAGATGAGACCAACCCTTCCTTTTGGACAGGAAGCAGTCAGGTGTTTAAGGTATCAGAGCCATACACTCCTCCCAGAGCATTCTCCATCCTTGTCTAAAGAGAGTCAGAACCAGTTGCCAAAATTCTAGGGAGAAAAAGAGAGAGAAGGGGAGGAGCAACTGCAGGTCTGGGGGCCAGCCCCTGGCATCTTAGGCTGGCCCCACTGTGCCCTGTGGGTGGGAGGCTGGAGGCTCCCTGCTGTGAAAATGACTTCTAAATATGGCTGTGTCTGGTAGCCAGCAAGCCACTTGACAGAGGCCACAACCACCACCCCCTTCCTGGGGACAGCCTCAGTGATCAGGAAGACGGACAGCAGTTGCAGGAGGACCGCTCAGTTTGGGGCAGCTGAACTTAGGTTAACACAGGACCCTATGGCCCTTCCAACAGCCAGTTCTTCCCAGAAGCCCTTTCTGCCTTACATTTCTGTCCCCGTTAACATGGCATTACAGAAGCCAAGAACCCTTTTTCCCTTCCAAACTCAGGAAAGCCCTGGAAGGTCCTGAGACCAGCCACAAGTGTGTCTATGGAGAACAAGTCCATGTTTCCTCAGTTATTCATTCATTCACTTGCCCATGAATGCAAGGAACCCAGAGGAGTTCCCTTCACAGATCTAGTGCTCTAGGGTGTATGCAAAACAAGGGCAGGGATGTGGAAGAGAAAATCACAGATACACTACAACACAGACGGGTAGTGTGATACATCCGCACAATGACATTGCTCAGGACACTGGGGAGTATGCATGAGGGAACAGTTCCCAGACTAGGACTTACAGGCAATGAGAATGTATCAGGTCTCTGGGAGAGAAGGTGCTGAGGATGCACATGTCAGTGAGGAAGCTTCAACCTAGGTGCTATCTCTGCCCCTGTGTGGCATGGGGTATGCTCCCTTCTGTATTCCACAGCCTTTTGTGGGTGAATGTTCTATCCATGTATGCGTGTACCCATCCATCTAGTCACCCTACCCATCCACTGACTCATCTTCCATCTAGCTGACTACCTCTCCCCATCCATGCATCTACTTACTCACCCACAAACCCATATACTCATTTATCCATCATTTAGTGAGGGTGTATATGCCCCTAGCTCAGCTCTGGAAAGGATGGCACAATGGAGAAACACAGAGTCTCGGTGCTTAGGAAGTTGGAAGCCTTGTCTATTACATACACAGATGACCACCAACCAATTCCCAGTCATTGCCGTCAAGGAAAACTCACACAAAGTACTTCTTGAGCTCAGTCAGGGTTACATTGCCAAGGGAACTCAGGAGTGTCTTCACAGGGAGGGGGTATTTGAGGCATGTTTCAGCAGGAAGATGGGGAAGAGGTACATTCCAAGGCATGGAATAGCACATGGCTTTCACAGAGAACAGAGGCGCTGCGGAAGGAAGAGGTATAGAGGGGTGAGGTCTTGGAGAGAGATGGGAATCAAATCATGAAGTGATTCTTTTATTTTTAAAAATTTATCTAATTTATTTATTTATTTATTTATTTATTTACAAGGAGGGAGAGAGAGAGAATGGGCAGCCAGGGCCTCCAGTCACTGTTAATGAACTCCACCACTTTGTGCACGAGGCTTTATGTGGGCACTGGGAAATTGAACTCAGGCTGTTCATCTTTGCAGGCAAACTCCTTAACCACAGAGCTAACTTTCCAGCCCTCTTTTAAATTTTTATTTAGTTAATTATTTGCACATGTGTGGGGTGGGGAGAGGCATGCCAGGTCTCTTTCCTCTGTAAATAAACCTCAGACATCTGTACCACTTTTTGGATGTTTTATATGGGCGACTGAAGAATTAAACTCAGGTTGGTAGGCTTTGTAAGCAGTGTCTTTAACCACTGAGAAATCTCTCTAACCCCATGAGGTAATTCTTGAAAGCATGAATAAAATACTTGACCTTTAGCCTACAGCGGTGGCATGTACCTATAATTGCAGTTATCAAGGAAGGCTGAGACCAGAGGATACCCTGAGCACAAGAGTTCAAGGCCAGACTGGGAAACACATTGAGACTCTGCCTCAGACCAAACAAAGAAACTTGAGCTTTTATGAGAAGCATTGAGGAAGAGATGAAGGATAGAGATTTTTTTGAGCTCAGAATATCCTAATTGGGGGGGGGGTGTCTTCTTAACACTAATTACATTTTTTTTCTGATGCTTGACCATGACTCTTTTTGGGAGGGGTTCCAAGGTAGGGTTTACTCTAGCCCAGACTGACCTAGTCTATAGTCCCAGGCTGGCCTTGAACTCACAGCAATTCTCTTATCTCTACCTCCCAAGTGCTGGAATTAAAGGCATGCCATGGTCAGCTTTTATTTTTTAAGGTTTTATTTATTTGAGAGAGAGAGTAGAGAGAGAAAGAGGCAGAGATAGAATGAACACGCCAGAACCTCTAGCCACCAGAAACAAACTCCAAACATATGTGCCACCTTAAGCGTCTGGCTTTATGTGGGTACTGGGGAATCAAACCTAGGCCCTTCAGCTTTGCAGGCAAATACCGTGACTGCTAAACCATCTCTCCAGCACACACCTCCTTCATTTAAAGACAGGTTCTGGGGATAGAGAGATGGCTCAGTGGTTAAAGGCACTTGCTGCCGAGTCCTGAAAGCCTGAAAGCCTAGGTTTGATTCTCCAGCACCCAGGTAAAGCCAGAGGCACAAAGTGGTTGCATGCACCTGGAGTTTGTTTGCAGTGGCTGGAGGCTCTGCAACACCCATTCTCTTTCTCTCTTTCTGTCTGTCTGTCTGTTTTCTGTCTGTCTGTCTCTCTCTCTCTCTCAAGTAAATAAAAATATTTAAAAAATTTAAAGACAGGCTCTCATGTAACCCAGACTGGCCTCAAACTCATTATGTAGCAAAGGATGACTCTAAACCCCTGTACCTCCTGCCTCTGCCTTCTTAGTGCTGGGGTGACAGGTGTGCACTACTGCACCTGGTTTATGTGGAACTAGGGATCAAACCCAGGGCTTTGTGAGTGTTGGGTACACTTTACTGAGCTACACTCCCCAGCCCAGGATCTTTGTTTATTAGCATATGGAATCTTCTGTCAGACCATGAGCTGTTCAAGGGGCAAGCCTCTGCACTAACTCTTCATCCCTATAAACTTGGAATGGAGCAGATACACTGAAAATACTGGCATAAGAAAGGGAAAAATAATTTTAAAAATTGTCATAGGAGCCCTGCCATGACAATGCAGCATCAAGCATAAAGGGAGAGGTGCAGCTGCTGCTCAGTGTGACACGGCCCTCAGCTCCTGAGAGATCTGCCTCCAGAAGCTTTCCAAAGAGGTGCCACAATCTGGCACTGTGGTAACCATAGCTCTCAGTTCTGCCCAGGTCCTTCGTGTTCCAGCTGGTGAAGGGCTCATTCAAGAACTGTCCAGGAATAGCCTTGACATCTCCTTCCAGAAAGTGCTAAGGGAACACAGAGCCAGAATGCAGCTGTGGAAGTGGAGCCGACAGAGCTCTAACCTCATTGCAAGTACAGGCTATCCAATCATTCACTGGACAGTGCCCACAACTAACTTACAATGTTAGGGTCTTGTAAAAACATGAGTGAGAGTTGGGAAGATGGCTCAGTGGATAAACCCTTGCCACACAAGCATGAATACCTGAGTTCAGATCCCCAGAGCTCATGTTTAAAAACTCACACTGTTGCAGAGGGTGGGGAGGGCCTACAATGCCAGCATAGAAGGGAGGCAGAGACAGAAGACTTGGCCAAAGTTCCCAGGCCATCTAGCCTGGTGACCAGAGCTGGTGAACCACAAGGAGGCCTCAAAGGAGGGCGGAAGCAAGGACCGATATGCAAAAGTTGTCCTCTGTGTATGTGTCCAGATGTATACCATGGTACCCATGTGGCTGTACACACACACACACACACACACACACACACACACCAGTGACCAAACATAGACAGTTCTTGCACTCCTTAAGGATCTCATATAGTCCTTTCCAAAAAGAATAATCCCTTAATCCCCCATTCTTATTCTTATTTATTTATTTTTATTCTATTTTGGTTTCTCAAGGTAGGGTCTCCCTAGAGCCCAGGGTGACCTGGAATTCACTATGTAGTCTCTGGGTGGCCTGGGACTCACTGTGATCCTCCTACTTCTGTCTTTCTTTCATTTTTAAATATTTATTTATTTAAGAGAGAGAGAGAGAGAGAGAGAGAGAGAGAGAGAGAGAGAGAATATGCGTACCAGGGCTACCTGCTACTGCAAAGGAACTCCAGAGGCATGATGCACCACTTTGTGTATCTGGCTTTACATGGGTCCTGGGGAATGGAACCCAGATCATTGGGCTTTGTAAGCAAGGACCTTTAACCTTTGAGCCATCTCTCTAGCTCTTTCTTTTTACACACACACACACACACACACACACACACACACACACACACACACACACACACACCACCTGGTCCCCCAGGCCAATCCCCTTGACCTGGGAAGCCATTTCAAACGTTATCTACTCTTTAGCACAGGCAACAGGCAAACTGGTCCCCCCCCTCCAGGTTGCACATGGCACTAACAGTCACATTAGTGTCGCTTGACCCTGGGGAATGCTCTGACCTGACTGCTCCTTCCCAGGCCAGCACCTCATCCTTCCCTTCAGCTCCCTGACACACCCTTTCCTGTTCTTTCTCCCAACCTCCCACAGACCCACATCCCTCTATCAGACCTGGTAGCTTTAGGGACTTCCCCAGAGTACACCTGGTGGAGACTGGTACTTCCTGACACCCTAGAGGCCTGGTGAGAGCCTTGGTGCCACCCACCCTCATAGGAGTTGGGGCGTCTGGAATGTCAAGAGGCAAACCTGCCCCTCTGTGGCCCGAGGCTCTTCTCACCTGAGGAGAACCAGGCTTCTCCCTGAACACAACTCCGTAGTGGTGGTGTCTGTGGGAAACACCGATTGGAGGTGGAGCATTGTGGGACATTGTCCACTTTCCCAACATGCTCGACGGCCCATCTTAGCCCTCGGCGGGTTGGGAAGAGGAAGGGAGGGAGGGTTGGTGCCCAGAGAGTGGGAGCCAGGCCCATCGAGGTCCCCAGGAGTGAATGCCGCATTGTTGGCCAGGCCAGAGTCACAGATAATTACCTCAATTAGTGACAATGGAAGAGTAATAAATACAGGCTTAGTGTCTCCTACCCCACCAGGGCTCCGAAGATTAATCCAGGCTGACGGGCGGGCCCTGAAAGGCGTGATGGACAATTCATTAAACTCCCCAAATGCCGCACAACCTGGGCGTGAAGGCTGAGTTAGCCCCCCGGGGGCTGCGCCTTTGTCCCGATTGTGTGTCTCCGCCGCAGCAGAGCCGGGCAGCCCCCGGAGAGCAGGGAGGTGAGAGGGGCTCCCCGAGCCCGGCCGGCCGGCGGGGGGATTAGGCCTCGGTCCGGCCCCGGTTGCCCCGGCGCACCGGCCCGGCCCGGCTGGAATGTCCGTGGGGGGGGGGCGGGCCGAGCGGAGGGGCGGGGCCGACAAGGTAGGCTGAGGGGGGCGCACAAACCCGGGGGCAGGAGGAGTTAATTAGACGCCAGCCGGGGAGGGCGAGGGGCCACAATAGAGCTCGAGGGCCGCCGGGGCCGGCCCCTTCACTTCCGAGGATTAATCGGGGGGAGGGAGCAGGGAGGGTTCACCTCTGGGGAGGAGGGTCGGAGGGGAGCTTCACCGGCCCTGCCGCCCCTCCGGCCTAGCTGGGCACCTCCTTAGCAGGCGTCTGGGAGGCGGGAGGCCCTGGCAGCCTGGGCAGGTACCTTGCTCCCCACTTCTCCGTACCGGGTAGCTAAGTGGGCAGGGCGAGGAGAAGGGATTTCCTTATCCGTCTGGGAAGTAATGGAGGCGGCATGTTGAGGGGTTCGGTTGTCAGTCCCTCTTCCCCAGCCCCCAGCACTCCAGAGCCACAGTTGCCCTTCCCTCAGGGGCTGCCAGGTTAAAGCCGGGACTTCTGGTGGGCAGCTGTGTGCTACGTACACTTCTATGCATCTGCTTGTGAACATACCTTGGCATGGGCACTTCATTAATCAACGAATGAACCCTTGTTTTTTAAAAAATATTTTATTTATTCATTTTCAAGGAGAGAGAGAGAGAGAGAGAGAGAGAGAGAGAGAGAGAGAGAGAATGCACCACAGCCACCCCCTTGTGGGTCTGGCTTATGTGGGACCTGGGGAATTGAACCCAGGGCCTTAGGCACTGGAGGCAAGTGCCTTAACCGCTGAGCCATCTCTCCAGCCCGAAACCCTTGTTTTCTTGAGGTGTGAAGAAGAGAAGTGGCACTGTGCGGCAGCATGACCCAGGAGTGGGTGGCTTTGGGTCCTTTCATGGTCCTATGATCCCATATCTGAGGAGATAAACAAATGCCCAGGGGAAAATGGGATGGCAGTTGGCTCATTCACTTGGAAAAGGCAATCAATCAATCAATCAATAATAAAGAATCAATAAGTGAATGAATGAATGAATGAAAGTGCAGTAGTCTATTGGGAGACCCACTTCTTCCTAGGCTTCAGGAACAGGAAGTCCGAGCTCCTCCTGAGGTGCCACCCTACCCCCTCCCAGGGGGATGACAGGGGAGAGTTGGCGGCAGTTCCCTGGGCATATTTATAAACCTGCTGCTCGCTCACCAGCATGTCCGCTTTTAGCCCAGACGGGGGAGGGGGCAGGAGGGTGGTCTGTCTCATGCTGGGCCCAGGCTGGGTGTGGAAAGAGTGAGTAAGGGTGAGTGGTGGGCAGCTCTGCATGGATATTCCTGCTCACACCACAGCCAAACAGCTTATTTTCTCCTCATTTTGTTATTTTTCTCCCTCTGACCTGGACTGAGACAGCATGGGGCTTCTGGCGGGGGTTAGGGGGTGGAGAGACAGGACCCTAGGGTATTTGCAGCCCTGACAGGGTTTTTCCAGGGTGCATGTGTCAGGGTATGCCTGGTGCCAGCTTGATGACCCCCTGGGGACTGTACAGGCCTGCCATCTCAGTCCGCTCAGCTTTTCCGTCACCCTGGGATATTTCAGGACTAGTCCCTCCTGTACTTACTGAGGTCAACCTTGTATTCAGGGCTCCTGCCAACCCCAGACAAGGTGTGTGTGTGTGTGTGTGTGTGTGTGTGTGAGAGAGAGAGAGAGAGAGAGAGAGAGAGAGAGAGAGAGAGAGAGAGAGAGAGAGAGAGAGAGAGAACCTGAAGACCAGAGGTGGGTGGGAACCAGAACATCAGAAACATTCTTGGTCATCCTATCCTATGGCCACTGCCCTGGGTTTTGGGTTCTGAGACCTTCGAGAGACTCTTTCTAGGCACAGCTAATTTTCTCTCCAGGGCCTACCCACTCTAGTCCAGAATGAGAACAATACAGATAGCACAGATGATCACAATAATGAAACAGTTCATTCCTATGCAATACAGCCCCTGCCAACCCCCCTCCCCCCGCCTGGTGCTGAGAGACCTAGCCCAGGGCCTTGCACATGTTAGGAAAATGCTCTACCACTGAGCCACAACCCTGCCCTTTTCCATGAAGTTTTCCATTTGATTAACGCGTGCTCTGTTAGGGCTTAGCCTCATTCTTCACTTTCTTAACAGCATCTTTCTTCCAAATCCTAGCCCCTGGAAGAGAAGGCCTCCACCATGCTGAGGGGCTTAGGCACATGCAGAGAACCATACACATTATCCAGCTTTTCATTGCACTTCTTCGTTATACTGACAATGTCTATTAACATGCTTGGTTCCCTGGCTGGACTATAAACTCCTCTCAGCAGGAATTCTGGTTTACATATCACTGTATTGCCAACATTTGGTATGTGCTGGTACAGAATAGGTGTCAGTGAGTATTGCAATGACCCAAGCTTTCACATATACTATCTCACTGAATCTCATCACCTCTCTGAAGGATAGAGAATTATAACTATCCTTGAGTAATGGTTAAGGCAATGGAAGTTGAGAAAGCTAGAGATGTGTTAATGTCTAGTTGGGCACCCCCCAACAAAAAGATTCATTGTTTTTCCTTGTTATTTTCCAGCTCCTACAAATTGGCTCAGCTCAGAGCACCCCAACTTCCAAGCCTGAAAGCGCCAATTCCTGGAGTTAGGAGTAGGCGAGAGTAAGAGATAGCTATCAGGCCTGGGATCCCCACCCTGCTGCTTCTCCCTGACTCTGGGCATTGTCCAGCACTGACCCAAACCCAATCCCGACCACACCTGGGATAACCCATTAAATTCTTGCTTTGTGAGCTGGGGGATCTAATAGCTCTTTGAGCTAAAGGTTGATCTTTCTCTGTGGATGTTCTTTACTGGAAATCCATGGCCTTTCAGGTGCCTTCTACTCAAGATCAGTTCTCATCAAAGTGGAGATGTTGCTAGCTTGGCCAATGGAGAGAAAAGGAAAGGAAAGTCACTGAAGGCTTGAGAAGGCCCTGGCTCTACTCCTCTATCCCCACACACAACCCAAAGGTCAACAAGGTTCATACCTTCCAGGGAGACGTGGAAGGATGCAAAGATAGCAAAGGAGTCCTGGGGAAAAGAGGAAATTCTCAAGTAGACTAGGACCAGTTGTTACCCTTGGGGATGGTGCTTTATTACACTATTACCTTTCTGGTCCTGGAAGATCAGGGTGATGGCAAAGGCTCTATCACTAAGCCATCTCTCCAGCACACACCACCCTTTTTTAAAGACAGGTTCTGGGGCTGGAGAGATGGCTCAGCAGTTAAGGCACTTGCCTGCAAAACCTAACAACCTGGATTCAGTTTCCACATACCCGTGTAAAGCCAGATGCACAAAGGGGCACATATAACTGGAATTTATTTACAGTGGCTGGAGGCCTTGGTGTGCCCATATTCTCTCATTCTCTCTCTCTCTCTGCCTTATTCTGTCCTAAATACATAAATTAAAAATATTTTTTAAAAAAGGATAAACATTGAAGTTTAGGAAGGGCTTCATCTGGAGTTAGGGTTAAGGCTATGGTTCAACCTAGCCCTAAATAGAAGAGATTTAGAGTAAGGGTTGAGAATATGGGCAGGATTAGCATCTTTTTGGGGACTATGTAACCAGAGGTGATTCTTTTCAGGAATGGCTAGCTTAATGATTTGGTTATGGATCAGGTTTGAATTTCCTTTTGGTTATGTTACTTTAAGCTTCACCTGTGTTTGGATTCTTAGCCTCTTACTCCTATAATCTCTCCTACCATCATCATCTTTAACCTTTTGGGTCCAGGTCATCTGTTACCTGGATCTTCCTCAGCCCAAGATTGAGAGCTGGGGTACTAACAAGGATGTTTCCTTGTCCTGTGGAAGGGTAGGGAGTACTTCACCACTACCCAATGCCCAGACCCCAGCAGAAGACAGGCTTCACCTCTGAGCAATGGGACATTTTCTGCTTGAGTTTTCTTCCTGCTTTTCTAAGTATGATCACAGGTATCACTCACTCACAACTCTTCCAGGTAGGAAAAGCAGGCTCGTGTCTGTTTGGTTCCACAAATCATCAAGTGATTGTACTTGTCCATATCACACAACCAGCTGCTGCTAGAACAGGAAGAAGAACCCCCAGCAGGATCAGTTGCCTCCTGACCAGGCTCTTCTCTCTGGAGACCTGGATCCCCAGGGGCCTCATTAGGGTCATCCAAGGGTCAGAGACTCAGGCTCCCCTTTCTGGACCAGGAAAACAGTTCCCCCAATAATTGATCTACACTATTTGCTTAAGAGAAGTAAGCACCCCAGAGGTGAAGAGGATACCATAAACCGTGCTGTGATCTGGAGTCAAGGAAAAGTTACCAAGTCTTTGATAAAAATAGAAATTTTATTCTACAGAGGAAGATACTACATTGTTGGGGGGGGGGTGAAGAGCCACTTATAGCCACAGTGGAAAGGAATACTGATTCCAGGGGGCATCTTTTTTTTTTTTTTCGAGGTAGGGTCTCACTCTAGCCCAGGCTGACCTGGAATTCACTATGTAGTCTCAGGGTGGCCTTGAACTCAGTGGGATCTTCCTACCTCTGCCTCCCGAATGCTGGGATTAAAGGCGTGCACCACCACACCCGGCTTTCCAGGGGGCATCTTTGAGAAACTGGGTGGGGGAAGGTTGGAGGGATGGAAGGGAATAGGTTGAGGTGAAGGTGGTCTCTGCAAACCAGGCTGGAACCCAGCACAATAAATACTTTTATTTACAACAACCAAATTCGTGGCTTTGTATCCACGTTTCAGTGCAAATTATTTACACACTGATGAGGAGGCAGGACAGGAAGGGGTAGGAGGTGGCCGAGGGAGGCATGGTTCACAGCTGTTCAATGGCTCCATGACAGAGACTGGGACAATGGGAGTTTTTCTACTGGATTCCCCAACATCGTTTTCCACATCACCACAGCTGCCCTTCCACCCTGGACCTCCTGTTTGAGCCGAAGGTGGAAAGGGAAAGGCCCTGTTGTCCACGTGCGTGTATTCAGGGTCTGTATTTGGCTAGAGAATGGCAAGGGGCCTGTAAGGACAAGGGGAGAGTGGACGGCCAAGGGGGAGACAGGCCAAAAGGTTGCTGGCGCAATGGAGCAGGGACTGCAGCGCGGTTGGAGCTATCCCTAACGGGGGAAGGGATTAATCCTTCTCTCCCTTCCTGGCCGAGTGGGAGGCGGTGCAACAAGTGGTCTCCTGCGGGGGGAGAGAGGGAGGTAGGATGGAGCAGAGCCCTCGGGGTGGTGGCAAGAGGGTTCGTGCCGCCCGGGTCAAGTGGTTTGAGGCGTCCCCAGGTAGGAGGAGGTGGGAGAACCCGGACACGCTTGCACCGCAGGAACGTGGCTGGAGATCCTGGAGCGCCGGCAAGTTTGTCTGGGGAGGACTGGAGGAGGGAGCTCCTCGGGGCGCTGCGCCTCAGAGACACTCGTGCAGCACTCGTGTGTGCGTGCAGTTGCGGCAGCTGACGTGGCAGCACCAATGGAAGGTGCAGTTGCAGCGCTCCGTGACGCGCTGCGTGCGCGTGCGGTGGCCCCGGCCACAGCAGAGCAGCTCGCAGCCGTCCAGCGCGGGAGACGAGCTGTTGCAGGCGCGCCCTGCCGTGCCCGCTGTCCCCAGGCGTCCACTGTACGTGCAGAAGTTGGGCGATTTCTCGAAGTAGACCAGATCGTGAGGGGAGGGCGGCTTGTGCGCCGGGTCCTCCGGTTCCAGGCGCAGCAGCTCCGCCCGGGAGGCGCGGTTACTGCCACGGTTGCCGTAGAGGACCCGGGAGGCTCCGTCGAAACGGTCGCGCAGCACGTCGCCCACGGCACGCAGCGTGGGCAGCCGCATCCAGCACGTGCGCACCGTGCAGGAGCCGGACATCCCGTGGCACTTGCACTCCTGGCGCATCTCGGAGAACACGATCTGGGGGAAGGAAGGAAGGAAGGAAGGAAGGAAGGAAGGAAGGAAGGAAGGAAGGAAGGAAGGAAGGAAGGAAGGAAGGAAGGAAGGAAGAAAGAAAGAAAAAGTGTTCCCAAGGGCCACAGCCTTCATCCCAGAGACCGCCCCCTCCCGGACGCTAACGGAACGTCAGCAAAGGCCCAGGCCTAACCCTAAGACTAGGGGAAGGAGGTTCCAAGTGTCCCTCTGAGAACTGGACTTGTGGCGAAATTCCGCTTCATGCCACCGAGTCATTCTGGGGCTTGCAGCCTTGTTTTTAGAATCTGTGAGATGGAGGGCCTGTAGGCAATGCAGTTCATGGGTCCTACGGCTTGTCGGCCTTTTCTGTTCTATCTGCCCAAGGCCTAGGCGTCCCTTTGCCCTCAACCACCAGCTCTTCTGTCTTCCCTCCAAGACTCCCACTCCTTCAGGTCGCCCTCTCCCTTTGCCCCTGGAGGTCACTGACTGCTACTCCCTGGGGGCCTGCCGCTGCGCGGGTGGTGCGGAGCCTCACCGTGCGGCCTGCCTCGTTGTTGTGAAGGTTCATTAGGAAGCGCAGGTCCCGCCCCTTCTCCCCAGAGTCCACGAACTCCCGGCCGAAGAGCCGGCCGAAATCGATGTTGTCGCTGCAGCCCCCCCAGTGCCAATCAGGGCCCCCAGGGCCGCGCCGCCGGTAGTCGCACGTGCAAGACTCGATGGAACCCTCGGAGCAGGAGCGCGCCACTGAGTGGGTGACCCCAGCAGAGGTGATGGCGAAGATAAACGCCGTTTCCCGACAGCCTGTGGGTAGATGCACCCAGCGGGGTCAAGACCTCTTGGGAAGACTTGGCAACCTGAAGTCTAACGCTTGGACTCCGCCCCTGGAGTGCTGAGAGCTGAGCGGATGGCAATGCTGGAAATCTAGTCTCCAGATCACGTAGAGAAAACAGGTGCGTGCGCACTCATCCACGAGCACGTTCGTAATCACGCCTCACTGGGATTCTTCAGGGCACTTTTTGGCTCTAGAGCAATAGTGGGCAGTTCCATAGAGAAAAACCCAAAGAAGGAGAGAAAGAACTGCATCGCCATGACCTCTACTAGCCCAAACCTTCAGTGTTTGCGGTGCAGGCTTTGCTGGCGCCCAAGTCCGCAGAGAGCAGCTTCCCCCACCCCACCTGTGAGGAAGGTTGGGGGCAAGGCCAGAATCGCCTAGTGCCCACTGTCCGGAATTCCTTTTCTCTGGCGCAGGAAAGTTCGGTTTTGCGCCCAAAGTGCACAATTGGAGAGTCTGGTATGATGTCTGGCCCTAGCTATAGTGAGGCACGAGGCGCTCAACAGGCAGGAGACCCTGCGGCTGGGACATCTTTGCTGCTGCATTCGCCTGCCTATGTCCTGGGGGTGACCCTGTTTCCCCCAGTCCCGGAAGCGTTACCTTCCTGGGCACCCACCTCGGTTGACGATCTTGCCGAAGAGGTGGGGCCCGGGAGCCGTAGGGCAGTTCCAGCGTCGGTTCCGGAACTGCCACTTGCATTCGCGCACTGCGCTCTGCAGCCCACCGCTCACGCTGTGCAGGATCCCCGGGTTCTGGCGGATCAGCCGCCGCTGCTTGCGGCTCAGTAGCTGCAGACTTGGCTCTAGCACCAGCTGCAGACTCTTGGAATCCGTCAGCAGGTTAGTGGAGGAGGCTACGTTCACGATGCCCCTGGTGGGACATATAATGAGAGCTCTGTCTGGGAAAGGGGACCTGCGTATTAACCGTAATAGTCGCGCCCACCCTGTCCCCTGGGGCTCACAAGTTTGTTAGAACTGTGCACCCGGAGACCGAGTTCGGTGACTGGAAAGAGGAATCCTGGCCACCTTGAGATGCTTAGCGGACCACCCTCTTCTCACCTTTCTCCTAAGACAGCACCTGATTCTTTGCTCAAGACCTGGGGGAAACCTGTGGGCACCCACCTTGGGGAGGCTGGAACTGACATGCTGTGCTAAATGGGAGTGGATTGGGTGCCTGGAGTATCTGGGCCTCTGCGGGCAGACGCTTTGCCCCTCTTGAGCAGAGCTGGAGGAGAGAGCACCCTCGCTGTGCTGGCGTCAGGGTGCGGGAGAGTCTGTGGGCTGACGCTCCTACGGTGTGGGAGCTCCTGGCTCTGCGCCCTAGGACAAGTGGCGACCCCACACCAGCTCACTTACCACCATCGGCCACTGCTGTTGGCAGCCAGGGCTGCGGGCAGACAGGTCAGTGCCAGTAGTAATGTAGCAGAAACCCAGCTGGGCAGCAGCGCCCAGAGCCCCATGGCCTCGACTTGGCTGCTGCCCACGGCGGTGGGACCGGACGCGGCGGTGACAGCGAAGCGAGAGTTCGCAGTCGGACTCTAACAACCCCGGAGGCGGGCGGCGGGCGGCATGGTTCGCTGTCCCTGCTGGTGGGCGACACCGCCTCTTATAGTTGCGGCGCTCGTTGCAGTGACGAGAAGAGGCTGCCCCTGCGGGTCGAACTGTGGCACCAGGGCGCACCGGGCAGGGCTGCAGACAATGAGCGGCGAGCGGGGCCGTGGCTCCCGCCCGTCTGAGCAAAGAGCTGACAGGCTGGCCGTCGGGGCTCACCCCCGCCCCCAGCCCGGTGGCCCCCGCCTCCAGGTCTGCACTGGCCGCCGACCCCTCCCCTTGGGACGCCCTCCCACGCGCGCCGGGCCTCACTCCTCTTCGCGGCCGGAGCCCGTCGGGGACCAGCATCCGCCAGGGGGCGCGGAAACAATGCGCCCAAGGAGAACCTGCCTGGAGCCCAGACCACCGCGCCACGCGCTGCGGGGCTATCCCCTCGACGTCACCTTGGGTCCCGTAGGTATCCCTTCTCGTACCGGTTCTGAATAGTGGAAAGAAAGCTGTGGTTCTGGCCAGGGATTCCCTGGAGACGGTTCTCCCGCCCAGGAACTCCCCCCCCCCCTCCACTGCTGGACAGAGAATAAGAAAAAAAGCTGGGTGGGGGGAAGACAGGTCATGGGTGGAACTGTGGTCAAGGGATTCCCGAGGGTTGGGGTGGAGGGGGTGAGCTGACCAAACCAAACTGGCAGTGGAGACAAACATGTAGCAGCACGACATTTGCACATGAACCCAGAAGGAGGGCACAAGTAGCTGTGTGTGCAAATATGGGTGCAAGTGAGAATGCATGCATGTTCTCAGGGTGCACTTTCGGGTGTACTGGTGTGTTCAGAAACTTCTAGTTCTGAAGAATGACATTTGGAACCGTTTCCAGAGAATTTTGTAATTTCTGTCAGGACAGAGAGATTATTAAAGCCATCTTGTCATACAGTCACTGCCTAAGGCGGGGTGTGAGGAAGGGGAGGCGGCTATGACAGGAGAGATCCAGACACTTCTCTGTCCCATGAAAGAATTGTGTTGGGAGGTGGGTGTATATGCGTATGTGCACGGAGAGATTAAATATGCGTCACTGTCGCCCTGGGTACCTTGTATCATCCTGTGGCACGTGTCAACCTGGGCATGTTGTTGTGGTAGGATGCTGAGTCTTCAGTGAAGGGGAAATGACTGGCTGGATCTCTGACTACTGGGCTCAGACAAGATGGATAGTGGTGTGGATGTCAGGTGAGTGTGTGAAAGGGGGATGGGGGAGGTTTGGAGGGAAAGGGTTGCTTGCTGAAAGGAACCCAGATTAGTGGAATTTATTTATTTTTGAGGTGGGTCTCACTCTAGTGCAGGCTGACCTGGAATTCACTATGTAGTGTAGTCTCAGGGTGGCCTCAAGCTCACATGGATCCTTCTACCTCTGCCTCCTAAGTGCTGGGATTAAAGATGGGCACCATCACTCACAGCAAGTTATTTTTTCACCATATTCAGAGATTTATTATTTTTCACCATACCCTTATATTACAATTAATACCACATTCGTCCTAGCCATCCATAAATGCCAAGGAATTTGTTCTGAAATACTATTTTGACTCATGCGGTTTCCCCATTTAAAAATCCTTCAATGGGCAACCCAAACCTACAGAAATGATAAATGCTAAACACTCAAATCCCAGTTGGCCAAAATTTTAAAAGCATTTCTAACATTATCACTACTGCATCATCACCTGTCACCCAACACAATCCTGCCCAGCAGCCTCTTTTTCTTGTGTCCAATTGTTTTCATCCATTTCAGTATGTTGCCTAGCTCTTCAATCTCAGTCATTGCCTAAAGTTTTTATTTTGAAATCCTGGGGTATATTTAAATGAAACCCACTGATTCATCCATAATTGAAGCTGAATCAAAGAAATCAGGCTTCAGTTCTGTTCTCTCTCGTCTATTCTTTGATGGTGGCAAGTCTATATCCATAGTGTCAAAATCCATTCCCTCATTAAGATCCTCAATCCTTCCTTCCGAGGACATCATAACATCTTCAACAATTGGCTCTTCATCATCCTCCATTAGGCTTGTGCCACACCAAATGGCATGCTGAAGATTAGTTCAGTTTATCTCAAGGCTGCTCTCTCCTGCTGCTGCCTTGCTTCCTCTTGTTGTCTTTGAGCTAACATCCATGTTACCTGTGTGTTATAGGCAGGAGCTTGATGATGCTCTGTCTGCGTTGGGTAGGCACTCATGAAGCTTAGTGGAGGTGAGCTGTGGTGTTTGCATCATAACAGGGGTATGCAGTGTTTGTTCTCTACTTAACCACATACTGTCATTACTAGCAAATTGCTATTTTTAAAAAAATACTTTTATTCATTTGCAAGCAGAGAGAGAGACAGAGAGAGAGAGAGACAGAGAGACAGAGAGAGAATAGGCATGCCAAGGCCTCCAGCCACTGCAAACGAACTTCGGATGAAATGCTCCACTCTGTACATCTGGCTTTATGTGGGCACTGGGGAATCAAACTTGGGTCATCCCGTTTTGCAGGTGAGCACCTTAACCACTGAGCCATCTTGCCAGCCCAATTGTTATGTTTTTGAGACAGATTCTAACTGTGTAACTGGCTAGTCTGGAACTAGCTATGGAGAACTGGAACTCACTGTGATCCTCCTGTTTCTGTTTCCTGATTGCTGGGACTACAGGTCTGATCAACCATGCCCAAGATTAGCAGATTGGTGTGTCCATGCACTTGCATTTCTGCTGCTTCTTGGATTTTTCTGCCAAGTTTCCACTTTACGCCCAAATTCCATTTTGTTCCCCACTCTTACCTGAGTGCCTGCAGTTATCTGCACCTATCTTTCCCTGGAGCTTCAATTCAACTTCAAGGCCATGGTTGCCTTCTATTGAAGAGCTGTGTTCCCTCTGTGGAGCATAAAGGGTACTGCCAGTCTGATTATCATGCCCCATAACCACACAGAGAAGGCTCTTGGAAGAAGAATATTCTACTTTACATGTCTCCTCCCTGCCATTTTACAGAGGTCACAGTAGATGAAGCAGTGGTTCAAGGTCACAGCTAATAAATGAATCAACAGGAAAGCTAGATTAAAACCTAGACCCTAGCTATGTGGTGGCTCATGCCTGTAATCCCAGCATTTAGGAAGCTGAGACAAGAGGACCAGGAGTTTAAGGACAGTCTCAGCTACACAACAAGTTCAAGGCAAACCTAGACTACACAAGACCTTGTCTCAAAGATAACCAGATAGATAATAAATAGATAGATAGCCCATAGATAATCTATACCAGGGGTTGGAAATGCAGCTCAGTTGGTAGAATGTTTACCTAGTATGCATGAAACCCTGGATGGTGGCTTATAATCACAGGACTTGGAATGTGGAGGCAGGAGGATTAGAAATTCAAGGCCATTCTTGACTACATAGTAAGTTTGAGGCCAGCCTGGGCTACATAAGACCATGTCTCAAAAACAAAACTCCAGGGCTGGAGAGATGGTTCAGTGGTTAAGGCACTTGCCTGCAAGACCTAACATGACCTGAGTTTGATTCCCTAGTATCCATGTAAAACCAGATACAAAAAGTGGTGCATGCATCTGGATTCCTTTGCAGTGGCTATCTCTCTCTCTATCTCTCTCTCTCCCTGTGTGTGTCTATCTTTGCTTGCAAATAAATAAATAAATAAATAATATATTTTTAATAACCCAGACCATCCAGGCCCTCACTCATAAACAAAACAAGCTAGGCGTGGTGGCACATGGGAGGCAGATGTAGGAAGATCACTTTGAGTTTGAGGCTAGCCTGGAGCTACAGAGTGAGTTCAAGGTTATCCTGGGATAGAGTGAGATCCTACCTCGAAAAAACAAACAAAAAATACTAGAGATTTTTAATTAATTTATGAGAGAGAGAGAGAGAGAGAGAGAGAGAGAGAGAGAGAGAGAGAGAGAGAGAGAATGGGCTCATCAGAGCCTTTTGTCACTGCAAACTCCAGGTGTGTGTGCCATTTTATGCATCTGGTTTATGTGAGTGCTGGGGAATTGAACCTGGGCCATCAGGCTTTGCAATAAGTGCCTTTAACTGCTGAGCCATCTCTCCACCCCCTCCCCCTTTTAATCCAGCTAGACTCAAATTTGCTGTGTGGCCAAAACTGGCCTTGAACTCCTGATCTTCCTGCCTCCACCTCCCCAGTGTTGAGATTACAGGCATGCCCCATCTCTGAACTCACTGTATACCATTCATGAACATCTGTGTTGCCTTACCCCAGAGTCAATTCTTTGTTCTCATCCTAGTCAGCCTTTCTGGAACAGTGGACACTGCTGAACTGTTAAACACATGCACACATCTCTCTCCCTCTCTTGGCTTGTGTGTGCAGATGTGTTCATATGTGTGGAGGCCAGAAGAGAGCATTGCTATCCTTATCACTCATCTGTGTATCTCCTTGAGATGGTCTCTCTCTCTCTCTCTCTCTCTCTCTCTCTCTCTCTCAACCTGGTGCTACTGTCAGTGAGCCCTTGTGTTTCTCTGGTCTCTATTCCCACATCCACACTCCCACTTAGTGGACTGGAGACTTGGAGTTGTGGATGTGTGTGCTCATACCCAGGTTTTTTTTTTTAAACCTGGGTTCTGGGGAGTTGAACTCAGTGGTTGAGCTGGATGTGGTGACACACATCTTTATTTCCAGTACTTGGGAGGCTGAGGTAGGAGGATCATTGTGAGTTCAAGGCCAGCCTGGGCTACAGTGAGTACCAGGTCAGCCTAGGTTAGAGTGAGACCCTACCTCAAAAAGAAAGTCATTGGAACTCAGTGATTTCTGGTATTAGAGGCCCTCATGCTTAAGCTGTGAGAGCTGTTAACCACTGAGCCATCTCCCTACCCCTGTTTGTTTTTGAGATAGTTCCTTTGTAACCCAGGAGATCTCACTCTGTAGCCCAGGCTGGCCTTGAACTCATGCTAATCCTCCTTCCTCAACCTCCTAAGTGCTGGAATTAAATGCCTGCACCACCATGTCCAGCTTCTACTCCATCTTCTTAACTGGATCTTTTTTATTTATTGAATTTCTGAACATTAAAGTATACCATACCCAGGGGCTGAGAATGTAGCTCGGTGGTAGAGCAAGACTTACCTAGTATGTAAGAGTCCCTGGGCTCCATCCTCAGCATGGCAAAAATATAGAAAATAGGAAACCAGATGTGGTGGTACACACTTGTCATCTCAACACTTGGGAGGTGTCAGCAGGAGGATCAAGAGTTCAAGATCATCTTCTTTGGCTACATATTGAATTTGAGGCCAGCTTGGCCAATAGGAGACCTTGCATCAAAACATAAAATGGGGCTGGAGAGATTTCTCAGTGGTTAAGGTGCATGCCTGTAAATGAGAAGGAT
>PVHP010013890.1:0-40147 GCA_004024765.1 Zapus hudsonius | reverse complement strand
TGAGAATTTTGATTCTAAACCATTAATTAGCTAATGTGGTAAGAAGATAGGAATGTGTACAAAACAGTGAGCTGCATGGTCTCAGCTAGCAACTTCCCAACTATAGTATTGGGCACAGATTTGCTCTAGTTTGTTAGTCTTATTCTACAGGTCAGGACACATGTAAGTACCTCTGTAAAGCATCTAAATGCTTGTTTATGATGCTCTGACAGAGTACAGAAGATGTTCTCCAATGGTAATGCTTACAATAAAGATGTCCTTTCAACATTAAACAAATCTAGAGTCTTTGAGTTTCCTATCCATGGGCTTCTGTCTGGGTTCACATTACCGGGTATGAGTTCTCTCCCACTGACCATGTCTCTGTTTAATCCTACAATTAGTTACCTGCATAGGCTGAGTGCCACTATTGCACAAGTATGTACTTCTTGCCTGGCTGGTTGACTTTGCTTATTCACACAAAAGCAGAAATCCAGAGGCTACAAAGAACTCAGCACTGACTCCCTACCTCAGCTCAGTGAAGTTGAAAAGGGGCAAAAAGATGGTAAGAGCCACAGGGAGAGTCGGGTTAGCCTGAGACACAGTCCCCACCCCCCAACAGAGACTGATAGAGGCCCTTAGGTCTCATAGAGGGCCCTCAGTGAAATGGGGTAGAGGAAAGGGGATATGAGTGTCACCTTTCATAAAAATAAAATTTAATTACAAAATATTAGATTGCAGTGGCAGCTGACAAATTTCTAAATGTATTAAAATCATTAAACTGTCAGAAAAAGAAAAAAAAGAAACTTTGATGAAAAAAGTCTACATACCTGTAGTAAAAACTCAGCACCCATAAGCAGCTAATACAGACTTTATATGAAAGACTGTGAAAGTGTTGTACAGACAATGAAAGTGAGTGAAGGAGAATGAAGGACATCAGTTTTATACCATAGGACTCAAACTAGACACATCACTTAAGATATACATATATATTTTTTTAAATAAGAGAATTCCGGAGATAAGCAGACCTAACAGGAAACATGGCCTCCTAAAACCAAGGTTCCTGTGTTCCTTAAATCTCCATGTCCGGTGAGATGAATGTTTTAACAGAGGACATAATCTTTTCAAAAGAAATAAATCATAAGCTAAATAAATACAGACTGTGGTGCAGCTCCTTGGTATTTGAAGAATGAGGACGTAACAGTCCACTTGAAGGAGAGCAATTACAGTGTGGTGCCCTCAGGATTCACTGTGTGCTTCATCACACATCAGTCGGTCTCCAGAGGGGAAGTGCCCAGGTCTTTCTGTAGGAGGAAGACCTCAGTCCTATTCACTTCTACATAAGGAGTTGGGGAGAGAGTTAACACTGCCCATGTTTGACTCGGTCTGAGACATTTTTTTCCTGATCTACTCAGATACATACTTATTGTCCCACATTTCCATGGAATCCTATCAGGTATAGGGTAAACCTGGTCCAGGAAGAGCATGCCAATAGATACACGTAGAATGTATAAAGAATTCTGTTAAACACAGCATTGCAGTGGGGATACATGGTGGCTATCTTGAAATTTCTTCTACAGATAACTGTGTCCTCTGCCCAGGGGAACCAGAGTACAGCTGGTTGGTCTGTCTGACCAGTTTCAGGATTAACTATAGTAAGATAGTTAATTAACTATATAGTAAGATACCTCCCGCTCTAGGGGAGGAGGTAAGGTAAGGCAGGAGGTAAGTGCAGCCTGTAAGCACAAGTTCAAGGACTCTTCTAGTTACCTTTAGGGTCCAAGTCAACCTAACCTATCAAAACAGACTATCAGGAGTCAAGCTAACAGTATCTCAAAAAAGATGACAATTCAGATCCCCAGCACCTACATAAAAGCTGGGTGAGGCAACAGGTACCAGTTATCCCTGTACTGAGGAAGCAGAGACAGAATCCCTGGGCCTTACTGGGTAGCTAGTGTAGATGAATTAATGGTCCAGATTTAGTACGAGACCCTGTCTCAAAGAATCAAAATAGAGAACAATTAAGGAAGACAACCAACCCTGATCTCTCACCTACACACACACACACACACACACACACACACACACACACACACATGCTTACAGACATGCATATCATACAGATACAGAACAGTGTATTATTCAATTTCCATGTACTTATATAGCTTCTCTTGCTATTGACCTCTTGCAAATAAATTGATTTCTACTGTGATAAATAGAAGAAGAAGAAAATTAAAAGATGACTAAGCTAGCACATTGATCAGAATAAGTGTTCAGCACTGGGTATGCAAAAAAAAAAAAAAAAAGAACACTATTGACCACTGGATGAACACACAAGATCCAGTGATAATAAAACAAAAATAATCATGAATTTAAAACTAGAGAAGTTTAGATGATTATAATTAAAAAAAATATTTTTTCTAGTCATAGTGGCTCAGGTCTTTATTCTCAGCATTCAGGAGGCCAAAGAAGAAAAATTTCGATGAATTTGAGGTCACCCAGGACTACAGAGTGAATTACACGTCAGCCTGGGCTAGAGTGAGAACCTGCCTCCAAAAATAAGGATTTTAGCACATCTTCTAAAATTTTATAATATTGCTGACCAAAAAATTCTGCTTTTGCTGTCAACTTTCAACTCACTAATTATTACAATTTTAACAAAGATTAGCTTCCTTTATAACTTTGATTATGTTTATAACTTTATAACTTTGATTATGATCCAATATATATTTGCCTATTGACTTTCTAGTTTTGTTCATCTCCACGCTCACTCAAAAAAATATAAACTTCATAAGAATAAGATCCATTACCCAAGAATATAGGAAAATGCCTGTACACAGAAATCTTTTTTATTTAAATTGTATTTATTATTTATTTACAAGAAGAGAGAGGGAAGAGAGAGACTATGGAAGCTCCAGGGACTTTTGCCATTGCCAATAAACTCCAGTTGCATGAACCACTTTGTGTGTGTGGCTTTATGTGGGTACTGGGGATTTGAACCTGGGCCATCAGGCTATGGAAGCAAGCTACTTTAACCACTGAGCCCTCTCTCCAACTGGAGCTCAAAATATTTTCCCAAATCAAAGCTAACTCTATATTAATTAATGTCCATGCCTACACTCTAAATTAGTTAGAAAAAGGAGGGAAACACAGAGCCCATCTGTAGGAAATCTTAATAAAATACTTGTTGAATGCAGAAATGTATGAAGTCAGAATCAATCTTCCTGATATGCAATTTCTCTTCCTTCCACATTGGTAGACAGTAAAGAGGAACCATATGGGAGAGAGGCTCTGGGAATGCAGGTCTTTATTTCTTGCCTGTCTAAGAATTTACTGGCAGTGAACCCAAATGGAGAACTGGGCAATCTGTCATGAGGAAGGTGAATTTGCCTTCTGGGTCTCACAGCAGTCTGCCATCATGTTACCTCACCAAAATAGTTGTAAAAGGCTGCTTTTATCTCCAAGGCGTCATCCCACAAACCCCATTGTCCAATAAGAAAAGGATCTGAAATTCTAAGAACACAGAAGACCCAGGACATAAGCATTGTTTCATGAAATGCTACTCCAGCGAATGAGCAGAAACCAGAAGTACAATAGAGTAATAAAGAACAACGAAGGGTTGTTGTTGTGGTGGTGGTGGTGGTGGCTCTTGTTTTCCTCATTTTTCTCTTGCCTAATGAGCAACACTCCTGATGTCGGCATGGGCTGAAAAGGAGCCTGCTGTAAGCTACATGCAGGTGTGTGAGCAGTTAATGGAAGTGACAGCTAAGATGACATATAACCAGGGTGTTGAAAAATGAATTATCCATGTGGTCTAAATGGGCCAAGTGATATATTGGAACACCATGTGTTTTAACACAAAGCAAGGCATTGAAGATTGAAGACTCCAATCCTCATGCTGGCTCTCACACAGACCACTTTTATGAGACTGAATGAGTCATTTAAACCACACCATGCTGTGGTTTCTCCCTCAGTCAAATCAGTGCAGCAAAATGTATGGCCCAGTCACAACACAGGATGTTGCAAGGAAACAAGGGAGGTGGCAGCCAACACAGCCTTTTCTGCACAGCGCAAGGTGCATGGATGGCACAAAATAATGGCCCTATGTATGACTGGGAAGCCAGAACTCTTGCAAAATAAATTCATCCTAATACTGAAAATCCCCCTTTGCTAAAACGCTTCTAAGACATTAGAAATATAAAACTTGAGGGAAATGTTGGCATCCCTTTACGTTCCTTCTCTTTATATGAATTTGCATATCATACGAAATTCAGAATTGAACAGTCCATTTTACTTATGCCAACGGCTGCTGATCACTTGCAGCTCTTTGCCCCAGCCCACAAGAACCCTGTCCCTGTCTTCACAATCTTATATTTAGACCTTGCCAGCAGGCCATTTGGGTTGCTCCAAATCAAATAAACTCTGAAGCCCACACAGTACGTATTAGATCATGACTGAGCCGGAGGTGAGCAGGCTGAGATGCATGCAGTACTCAGGGCTGTGGGAATCCCCAGGCATGCCCTGGTCTCAGGCACAAGACAAAGGGGCAAGGTAGTTGAAGAGAAATGCCAGCTCTGTCACTTCCGGCACAAGCAAGGTCCATCTCGAATAGGACTTTGGACCAGAGCTCTAAAAGTGGGATATTAGATAATATCAGAGGAGCAAAGGCATAGAGGCTCTGCATTAATCAATTCACCACACACTGAGTACCTGTAAGAGTAGAGGGTGAGAGTCACACTGCTTGGGGCTGAATTCCAACACTGGCTTTAGCTGTGTGGCCTTGAGCATAATACTTAGACTCTGTATGCTTCCAATAATAAGGTCTTCTTACAGGGGCTATAAAGGAATGAATGAGCCTTGTGCAAACCACTCAGAACAGTCGGTGACTATGATTATTGATTATTACAACGATGTGCTTGGCATAGAGGACACCAAAGTCAAATCAGGATGCAAAGGAGTGCATCAAATCATCTCCCAACACTTGCAGATGCAATTTTCATCTTGCTTTCACATACCGTTCCTTACAGCCAAGGAATCTCTTGACATGTGAGCGTTTGCAAGCTCTCCCTCTCCTCAGAAGTCTTCCTGAGTGGGAGCCCTGTTCATCTTGCAGTAGCAGCTCTATCACTGAAAACGAATCAGGGAGGGAGCCGGGAGCAACAGCAATGAGAGCTTTCCAAACGCCAAAGCAGACTTCATAACCTTCTCAGAAATAAGACAAGAGGAGGCGAGCACAATGAAAATAAGCCTCTATTCTTTCTTGATTCTGTTTGCTTTTGAAGAGTCTTCAGAGTAAGCAAAAATCGGTTTAAATGGACTCTAAATTAAAGACACTTTGAAAATATGATTATGCCCACTTTCCTTCATCCATCACGTCATAGTGGAGATTCCTGTCTTCATCTGCTGAGGGAACTGTCATAAAATACCATAAACTTGCTGTTTCAGAAATTACAAGCATTTATTTCTCACATTTCTGGTGATCAGAAACCCTAGGATGAGACAGACACCCACCAGCCCACTTCCTCAGGGATGGAAGCTTCCAACCGTGTCTTGCTATATGAGGGCACTGTTCCCATGTGTGAGGGGTTTATCCTCGAGGCTTCATTACCTCCCAGTCTCCACTGCTGCTCTGAGGGGTGGGTTCCTACATGCCACCTGGAAGAGGCACAGTTGTTGGCTTCGTAACCAAGTTCACATCCATGCCTTCATCATTTCCCCTTTGTCCTTTCTGTTTGCACATCCTTCTGTCTTGAATGGAAGTTTATTGTCCTTTACCACTAAGGTTACACCAGTAGAGTAAATGTAATAATCCCATGCAACTGTACCTGGAATACCTCAATTCTTCCCTGGAACCGCACAGCCATTTTACCCTGGCTCTTTGACTTCAGAAAATAAATTTAATAAGTGGCCTCACATAGCAACATGTAAAAGAAAAGAAAAAAAATATTTTCCACACATTCCTCCAACTTCTATATCTTCCATCTTAAAAGTTCTAGTTCTCAAAGAAGCTATCTGTAATCGACATCTCAAAAGACTCATTTCATTTTTCTCTTTAACTCATCCAGTGCAGGTTTCTGTTCCACTGTAACCATTCTGGGTTGAGCATCTGATTATCTCCACCTTATCTCAAAGTACAACTCACTCCTCCTCACCTTGCTTGACCTGAGAATAACTTTTGACCTTGTTAGTCGCTTTCTTTTTAAAAGCACACTTTTTACTTGGTGTCAGAATACCACACAGCTCTGCTTTCCCACCTAGCTGCTCTGCCCAAGACTCTGTCACTCTTCCCTATACATCCGTTTCCTCATAGTTGAAATTGATCCTCAAGACACCAAGCTCCTCTCTCTCTCTCTCTCTCTCTCTCTCTCTCTCTCTCTCTCTCTCTCTCTCTCTCTCTCTCTCCACACTCACCTCTCTCTCAAAAAATTGCACATATTTAAAACCATATTAGGTCTCTAGTCGAGACTGATTTTTCTAACCTCAATGATCCACACAACCAAATATGGGGAAAACATATCTATGTGTAGACATCTGTAAGTTTTCCAAGGCTGGTCATAGCACTTGCATTGATACAAGGGCCTCCATCAAGGAATAATGCTTACAACTGCTTACTCACTCCTCTCATTCAAGTCCTAATCAAAGCATTTTAAACCCAGTGTTTCTCAGACAGGTACTTAGGTCATTCCCTGCTGCTCCACTGTATGGTCCCAAAGGCTTCTTTTCTTCCCCTGCCCTATAAACTTAAGTCCAAGCAAGCATTTCCTATTATACACCCATCAGGAGTGAATGTATTATCTATCTTCCTCATTCATCAATTTAAATAGACGAAGGAGTGGAAAATTGAACAGACATATGGAAAAGCCAATAGGGAGGAAGGGAGGAAAGAAGGGAAGCAGGACTGCAACAAACATTATTTACATCCTCATATCTCCTCAAATTCTGTCTCATCTCTGATTTGGTACAAACTGGGGGCTTGAATCTGCCTTGCTAGTGTAATCTTTTCTTATATCATCATTGTTATTTTTTAATCAAGTACCAGAGTTGGATGCCAAAGTGCTAACTTAATGTTCAGAAATTTTAATTGAAACACTATAAAAGGGAAAACTATGGCCTTAATCTGAAAATTAAAATGAAGAATTTTTTGAGGTAGGGTCTCACACTAGCCTAGGCTTATCTGAAAACTAATATGTAGTATCACTCTGGCCTTGAACTCACAGTGATCCTCCTATCTCTGCTTCCCAAGTGCTGAGCTAAAAGGTGTGTGTCATGGTTTGATCCAGGTGTCCCCCACAAACAATTGAATGTGTTCTGGATAATCAATCCTCAGCTGATGGCAGTTTGGATTTTACAACCTCGCTAGAGCTGTGTT
This sequence comes from Zapus hudsonius, assembly GCA_004024765.1. Lineage (NCBI taxonomy): Eukaryota > Metazoa > Chordata > Mammalia > Rodentia > Dipodidae > Zapus > Zapus hudsonius. The sequence continues at coordinate 32,802 of PVHP010013890.1, read as the reverse complement.
GTTGGGGGCGGGCTTATGGGGTTATAAACCAGCCAGCTTCCCCTTGCCAGAGTTTGGCACACTTTCCTGCCGCTGTTTGCAGTACTGTGGCAGAGGTGATATCCAGCCCTCTGCTCGTGCCATCATTTTCCCTGCCAGGATGGAGTCTCCCCTCAAGTCCGTAAGCCAAATAAACCCATTCCTCCACAACAGTGCTGTGGCAGAGGTGATGTCCAGCCCTCTGCTCATGCCATCATTTTCCCTGCCAGGATGGAGCCTCCCCTCGAGTCCATAAACCTAATAAACCCTTTCCTCCACAAGCCGCTTTTGCTTGGGTTCTTTCTGCACAGCAACTAGAAAGCTGGCCACAACAATGTATGCCAACATACCTGGCTTAAATGAAGATTTCTTTTTAGTCTCTTTTTTTATTTTTCAAGAATTAAGGAGAACATAATGTTTTCCCATATTGATGCTGGTCTGATAAACCATGACATTCAAAGTGGCAGCCTGTGTCCCTCTGCCAACAATTTACAGAACTCCACCAACCTAGGTGCACATAATCCTGTTCATTATGCATTGGTTGAACTCCAAACATGTATTAGGTGACACTTTAACACCCATTAGCCATACACAGAAATTACAAAGCTGCCCCTCTCCTCAAAGAACTTTCTTTCAGATTAGGGAGACACACAGGTAAAGAAATAACTTTCAGAAGCTTGTTTCTGTGAGTGATAAATAATACTGAAGACAGAATAATGAATGCTAAAAATCAATAGGCCACAAAACCCCTGTAAGAATAGTCATGACCCTTAAGGAAAGTATTGATATTTGTTTAAAAGTTTCCTTATTTGATATCAAAGTGAATGCATTTAATTATTGAAACACTGAAAAGTACAGAATATAATAGCACTTGCAATCTAATACCACCACCTAGAGTTACATGTGATAAAAATTTTAGAGTTTTTTCCAGTATCTTTATCTCCTTCTTTATGCTTTTGTATATAGCTTTTGACAGTTCCTGTAACAGGTACTTAAATAATTTAGTGAACTTAAAAATCTTATTAGTAAATCTTAAATCTTTTTCAAATGTGTATTTTGTGGAATTATCACATTAAAGACTTTTCCATAGTGTCGTGGTCCCCTCTTATTCACAGGGACTATGTCCCAGGTCCTCTAGTACTCCTTAATAAATAGTCATCCTCTAAAATAAGAATTGTGTGAAAATAATAAGTGGTGGAATAATGTATTTTTAGTGAATGATTTTTTTCCTGAATAATCAACATCACTATGCACCTGATAATGACAGGATAGACATTTTAGATTCCTGGGAAACAATGTACAATGGTACACAATGCTGGCACATATAGAGGGTTTAATATCCAGAAGAGTATTATCTTGCTTTTCCACAGAGATAAATTGAGGATGGATGGATTCGGCTGGGCGGGGTGTGACAAAGCATAACATGTTCAAACCAGATTGAGTAAGTTTTTATGTCATGATCAGAACATATATATTTTTTTATCCTGAAGGCAATGGAAACTCAGTAACTCTTCACCCAATGTAAATGATTTACCCACTTGAAAATTTTAATTCCTTAAGTAAATAATAATAGTAATGGTATATCTAGCAAGGGCCCAGGTGAAAATATTCTTTTGTCGGGAAGTATACCATATCTTCATAGCTGACAATAAAGGAAGTCCACTGATCTTATTCATTCATGGTATCTAACTAGCTAATTCAAAAACTTATAGCTATAATGCTTTATCTGATGCACACTGAATGAGTGCTTATTAGTTTTAAAATTCAGAGAAAATGGTTACAAAATTTTGGTAAGGATCACAGCCTTTGTCCTGAATATGAATCGACCAACCAGTTTCACCTGCTATTTTTTTGCATAAACCACAATCATAGCTTATATGTGATTCATTTCATTTATTTACAATTGAGTGATATGTTTCAAATGTACACATTGCTCTAAATGTAGATAATACTATCAAAAATCTGTACATATATATATAATTGATAATTGAATGGTAATATTTTTCTTAGTAACACAACCCTTTCTTAAAACTGACTTCAATTTATATTCCACTGTGAATATAAATTTCCTTCTCATAGTTATTTGTTAACGTAATATTTAATGACTTGAATATTTGTGTTAATCAAGTTGTGTGAACCTACTTAATCAGGTTTGTAAACTATTACCTCCAACCTTGGTCTAATAATATAAATGGAGAATACAGATAGACCGACCTGCTTTACAGAGGCCATGGGGGGGGGCCATTTGGTATATCAGTGACCTTCTCATTGCTGTAACAAGCCAACCAAGCAGAAGTTTATGGAAGGAAGGGATTTTTTTTTTCTAGCTTACACTGTCAATGGGAAGTTTCATCATGGCAGGGAAAATACAGTAAAAGCAGGAAGCAGGCTCACATCCTTGCATATGAGCAAGGAGGAAGGAGAAGGTATAAGCCTTGTTATACCCAGTGGGGCTGGGCTTGTAATCCTCAATTACAAGTCCACCCCCAGTGACTCACCTCTTCTAGCAAGGCTCCGTCTTCCAAAGGCTCTACCAGCTGAGGATGAAGTATGAGGTATAATCACACACATATGAGGCTACGGGAGACATTGTATCTTGAAACCACACCAATTGATAAACCAGATAAGATTCTAGAGTAGCTCTGTCCAGGAAGTATCTAAGTAAACTTCCTGGACAGATTAAATCTTTACATTCTTCAAACTTTGAAACTGTTTATCAAAAATGTTTACCTCTAGCTTTGTAACTTGAGACTTAAGTTCTTGATCTCCCCCTCACACACACACACACAAATATTTCTGGTATATTCACTACATGTTTTTAAATCTTATTGATGGGAAGTTTGAAACTTTAACCAATTCCAAATGGGATTTAAAATATAAACATTGTTCAAATTGATAATGCCTTTATAAGGAATCTCATTAGTACCTCGTGGGAGTTTTCCACCATGTAGTTTTGTCATTTAGGCTCCCTTATACAATTAATGTTTATAAACTTCAGATTTTATGGTTTGGTGACATAATATTATTTTTAGGGAAAAATGTAATGATCCCTAAAGAGATAATATGGAAAATACTTTACAACTGCTGGTTGCTTGGCCTTCCATATACCTACCTCATTACAATCTCCACATTTCTTTTAAGACTCCCAAGAACCACTTCAACTAATCTATATGTGATGGTTAATTCTGAATGTCAATTTGACAAGATTTATAATCCCCTGGAAGTTAAACCTTTTGGTATAGCTATAAGGGCATTTCAGAGAGGTTTACCTGAAGAGGATAGACCCACCCTTGATGTGCATTGCGGAGGTCTGGACTGCATGCACAGCAGAAAGAGAACACTAGTGTCCACCTCTCTGTGCTGCCTGACTGTGGATACAATATGACCAGTGACCTCATGCTCTGGTCACTGTGGCCTCTGGCCCTCCACCCCTGCACCCCTGCATGGTGTGCTGGAGGACCTCCATACTGTGAGCCAAAACAAACCTTGACTTTCTTAAGTTGCTTGTATGGGGTATTTTGTCTAAATCTACTCAGAGAGATTTGGCCAGCTGGAGATAACATTGGATGAGTAGAAGAGAAAGCACACAGCAGCTAGGGAACTGAGACCCATCCTCTGACTCTACCTTCAGCAGAAAAATTTTAGTAGTGACAGTGACCTTCAATAATGGTATCTCCTGTGAGGCAGACTGCAGCTTGGACTTGCAGAAAAATTGAGGGTTTTTTCCATCCCATATGGCATTACTAATGTCTTCAGTAGGGTTCTGGAAAACTGATTAACACGTTTTTATTTTTAAAAAATTAGCATAAGAATTAGGTTTAATTATAATGCTTTTGAAATAATTTTGTTCCTGATTCCTTTCTCCCCTTCACCACTGAACCCCCAAAGGTCCTCTCCCCACCAAAGCCTCTCTTCTACTTTCATGAGAAGAAAGTCCTTTGCAGACCCCACCCTTCTTCAATAAGTCTTGCTTTTCTTTAATCTTCTCCTAGTCTATAACCACTCTTAAAGGCTCCATGTGCCTACATAGAAATGTTAAAAGTTAAGAACTTCATAAGAGCATGTTTTGTTGTTCTCGACCTCAATGACCTCACTTCATCTTTTCCCATTATATCCATTTTTGATTTACAAAATTCATAATTTCATTTTTTCTTATACTTAAAAATTCCATTGTATATCACATTTTCATTATGGAGCCCTCTGTTGATTGACATCTAAGCTGATTGTGTTTCTTCGCTATTGCGAATAGAGCAGCAATGAACATGGACTTTCAAGTATTCCTGTCATTGTTTACAAAGTCCTTTGGGTATAGGCCTAGATAGCTGTTTTTAGCTTCTTAAGAACCTTTCACTATGATTCCCATATTGAATATACCAGGTTATACTCTCACCAGGTATGCTACTTCTTAAAGTCAACTTAATACATTGTCTTCACATATAGGATGTATCCGATGTTAAACTGACAAAAACATTTAATCTTACCCAAAGGCTGATAAGTGATGAATCTACAGTTCAGATCTGGTCCTCAGGGGTCAGCTTTTATCTTTGATAGATATATAGGAATATTATTGCTACACTATTTGAATAGCAAACATTTAAAGAAAAAATAATGACACTCATGAGATTGACTTTAAGACATATATATATAAGTATGTCCCAATTAGAAGTACAAAAAAGATCTATTTGCATAGACTGAAAGGGATAAGTTATTTATGTTTGAGTTATTTTAAAGAAATTTTAAGAATAATATAAAAATAGTGATATAATATTTAAAAGTATCTGTGTAATGTAACTGTGTGTGCCTGAAAAAAAGAAAAAGTATGTATAGCCAGGAGAAATACCTGACTACTTCCAGTGGTTTAAAACTATTATGGTAAAAACAAAGATCCATTTATCATCCTATTTTATTATTGTTTCGCAGGATTAAAATATATTTGTAATTTAAAATAAGTTCCTGAAACATTAATGTTCATTGACCATCTTTAGAAAGTTTTCTTCTGTCATGAATTGTAGCAAAAAAGAAACAATACCCAATCAATGTTAGCAATGAACCTGTGCCTGGCACATGTCTGGGATAAGTGCATTTTCTAACTCAGTTAAAGCTCACAACTTTTCTGAGTTAGCTCTCTATCTTCTTCACTTAACTACTATGAAATCTAAGGTATAGGATCAGTTCACTGACTTGTTCAAAGTCTCACAACTATTAAGTTGAGATGGTATTCACAATGTTTACCCCGAGGCCCCATGTTCTTAAAACCAAGACTATTGACTTTTCTTCTATGATAGGCCAAAGGTTCAGGATCGGTTCAGTATAATGGAAGTTAATTTCACTCACGTTCTTATTCAAAATTACACAAATTCAATTTTTAAAAATACTTCAGGAATATTTTATTTTAGCTCAAATGGCTCTTTTCATACAGAAGCAAATAACCCACAAAGAATTTTCCATCTCGTTTTTATGTAAGCTTCTACCAAGACGTAGGAATTTATAGATTTACCTCTATCCAAGTTAAAATAGCCAATAACTATCTTAAATACTTAGCCAAAGGAACACCACAGTTTCCAACTTTCTTGGGGTAGATGCCAAAGCCACAATTTAAAGAAGGCTTGAGGTCATTTTATCTTCTGTGGAAGAAAGAAAAGTTGACTCGGTAAACATAGAGAAGAAAAGATATCAAATATCACTGAGACATGTGTGGTAATATCAGATGCTTCTCTTATGAAATATGGCCTCTGCAGACATGTCTATAAGGAATCATTCCTTGTGATATGATATGAGTTTGGTACCCAATAAGCAATATGCTTGGACATGCTAGGAGGACTTCAGAATTCTCCCTCCACAGGTTCCTACTCTGCATTATTTCACCCAGCATTAATCAAGGCAGGACTAAGTGTTGACAAGAGAAAAATAACTTTATTCAATACTAACCAAATAATAGAATAATGATAGCAAAAAAAATCTCTGTGCTCTAAGGATAAATCGGTATTTAAATTTTGCAGGTTCACCATCCTTCCGTCTATAACCATAAGCAGACATAATTCTTATCCTAATTCATTCACTCAGACATGTGAGTGTATCTGCAGGGCATTTTCAAGACATCAAACCAAATGGGACTTTGTTCTTTTGCTTTTGTTTTTGTTTTGTGAACAAGAGTAACTCAATACTTACATGTTGCTTTACCTGGGAAATTCCTAAAGTTGTTAAAACAGGTTCCCAATGTGCTCTCAACATAAGAGAAAGGGAACAAATAGAAATATAACTCATCTCCAAATGAGCAATCTCTATGTCATATGACAGAGAGGAAAGAAGGAACACTTAGGTATTAAATTCTGCTGACAGAGCTGGATTCATTCAAGAGATCCAATGAGAACCCGTTAAATCTGAGAGAGGAATAGTAATTTAAGGGAATAAGCATATCCTTTCTTTATGTTGTTTGTTTGTTTACTTGCTTGCTTGTCTTTCCTGCATGCCCCTTCCCTTGAGAGCATCTGGACTGGTCACAAGATATAAGATCACTTTTTCTAGGTAAAAGTATTAGGTCAAAGCTTTACCTAAACCAAGAAGCAGAGTCAAAACATTAACTTAAGAAACACACACATGCACAACAATAAATAAATAAAAACAAACATTACAGTTTCAGAGTGTCTGCTGAATTCCATCTATAATCCTTTCATGAAAGAATCTGCAGTTCTGGAAGTTCATGAAAGAATAAAGAAATAGCACCTTACTTGGAAAGTTTTCATTGTACCCCAACCACAGTTAACTGCTAAGTCTATGAGGCTCATATCATGCTGAAGGTTCAGAAATGCATTACCTGTTTGTTCAAGACATCGCAACGAGAATCCTATGGACACTGCATCAAAATAAAATGAACTATGGAAGAAACAAGATTAATCTCCCCATACATGAACTTCAAGCTCATGATATGATGACATGATATCCCTCCAATTCTTCCTAACAAACGTGTGTGTGTGTGTGTGTGTGTGTGTGTGTGTGTGTGTGTATGTCTGTGTGTCCTTAGGTTGTGATGAGACCATACAGTTGTATGTGGAACTCACGTGGCCCAATATCTTGAAATTGTTCATTAGAAATAAATGTTTAGTTGACAACATCATCATTATTAGCATAAGAATCGCAATAATGATATTTATATTTATAGCAATTATTCATCATATAGAACTCTTCATCCCCTAAAACGCAATATTCTCCTTGTATTTATTTCCTATGTTGATAAATTGATTTTCAGATAAAAAAACCTACAATATATACCACTCGAACTCCTTTCCACCCCATACTCACATCTGGTTTGCATCAATGCCAGCTGTTCTTTCTTTTCAAGATCCCAATCACTGTGTCCTATTTACATACATCATATCTTTAAGCTACTCTTTCTACCCATAATCCTTTTCCAACTAATTGTATAGGTGTCTCATTACTGTGTAAAAAAAGACAAATTTGATTAAATATCATTACTAAGTAGAAAGATGTTTCATGACACGTATCCCACCAAATAAGACAGAATTCCTTATTCTGCTCTATGTTTCTTCCTGTGAAATTCTATAATACAAATCTTGTAAACAGAATTGAATACCTGTCACACTATGTGGTAAAAGCTATCTTTTTTGTCTACCTCTGCCAGACACCATTAGGGCTTATTTCTGCGTTAGCTCAGTAAACTCAGGTAGCCAGACTCTGAATTGAGATGAAAGTCACTAAATCTCTTAATTCCTTTTTGTTCCTATTCCTTTTGAGATGGATTTGTGCTCCCCTACCACACAAAAAGTCTTACAATTTATAAAGTTCCTAACCATAAATGCCATGTTAATTATGATGAAATATAACTCACATTATGATCATTACTTTTACACTTCATACATGCTGAGAGAATAGGCCTAAATATCTCTTCCTCATTGCTGCCAACTTATAGGCCGAATATATAAAATGTCTCAAAAGAAATGCTCTATAATCTATCTCAAACTTCCTGGCATTTGACAAAATTAAATTACAGAGTTTAACCAAAGGGGAAAATATTTCTAAATTGAATCTATTTGTGATATACTGATTTAAAATTCAAAACTGCCAACATATTCTGTTTACTCTCTTGGCATCTGCTGCATCTGCCAACTGGTGGCCAAAAATTAGAGCAGACTTAACTAATTAGAAGGGTCCCCATCTGGTAGCTGAACTTCTTGTTTATGCCTCCTTTATGTTCTAAGGACAGAGATTCGAACCAGAACTGCTGTGGTTTGCAGGAGAGGAGGCTCTCTCTGGCTAGACTTCTAGTCATTGCCTGCTGAGCTGAACTTGGCCCAGATGGAAACATTCTCTGTCTTTTAAGGTCCCCTCCCTGTGCTCCTCTTGGGATGATTCATCTTTGCCACAGCAGTTTCCACTGTCTCTCCAAACAATTTTTTCATTCATTTTTTATCTCTCAGACCTAGATCTGGGACTTTATTGAGAAATACAAGCTTCCCAGAAGAACCCGTGATTTGGTAGAAATCAATACTATCTTTCCTAGGGACAGACATAGAGAAAAGAATTAAAGTAAAACATCCTAGTATCATTTATTTTTCATGGTTTTCATTCTGAGTGTCATTTTACAACAAAGCCAGCTCCTGGCAGAGCCTTGCAGAAGTTACAATTGAAGACTTTGGATGAAAACTTGCATTGAAATTCTGCCCATGGACTCTATTACTTGCGTAGCCTTCGGCAAGTTGACCTAACTTCACTGCACCTCAATTTCCTCATAGGCAAAGTTAAAACCATATTTTAATTGGTGTTTCACAGATTTATGAGGATTAAGTGAGAAACTGTATACCAAGAGTTGATCACCAGTACATTACAGAGACAAGACTAGAAAAACTTTCATTCATATTGGCAATCGAAGCTTAAAATGCCTTAAAAGATTATACTATATTTTCAACAAAAAAATATAAAAGGGCTGGAGAGGTGGCTCAGAGGTTAAGGCACTTGCCTCCAGTGCCTAAGGCCCCTGGTTCAATTCCCCAGGACCCACATAAGCCAGACCCACAAGATGGTGGCCCTGGTGCTCTCTCTCTCTCTCACTCTCTCTGTATCTCTCTGCTTGAAAAATGAATAAATAAAATCTTTTAAATAAAAAAAAATATAAAAGTAGTACATATAATGGGACACTATGTAAATGTGCCATTTTCACATTGCATCAATTGACTGTTTTAAAGCTCAGTTATCCTGTTACTTTTTATAACCTTCACTTATAATGATTTTGATATCCCTGTGCACATTTCAGTCAACATGAGAAGGGGATTAGCAATATGATATGTGGGTAAAGAAAGCAAACACGACATGAATATATTATTAAGAGAAACACAACTACTCTAGTCATTTTACCACCACTTTGTCTATTTACCATTGTCTTTTTTAACGTAAGCAGACAAGAATTGATAGGCAATTTGAAAACAAACTTACTTCCAAGCTGCTGAAGAAATACTTAACATCATGGGGGCTGGAGAGATGGCTCAGCGGTTAAGGCACTTGCCTCCAGTGCCTAAGGACCTGGGTTCAATTCCCCAGTACCCATATGAGCCAGACCCACAAAGTGGTAGCTCTGGTGCTCGCTCTCGCTCTCTCTCTCTCTCTCTCTCTCTCTCTCTCTCTCTCTCTCTCTGTATCTCTGCTTGAAAATGAATAAATAGCATATTTAAAAAAATAAATACTTAACATCTACTAAATGCCTATAAACCAACCGTGATTTAAGCCTGGGAATATAAAGACAGGTAAGACATGATCTCTATCTTCAAAGTGTCCACAGTGTTTTGGAGGAACCAGGTAGATGATAAATAAATAGATGTCTGTATAATTAACCCAAGCTGGGAAGGTGTCTGAGAGAAGGAACGCCTAAGAAGAATACTGAAGGCTTCACAGAAGTGATAGATGAAAGCCATTAGAGCTAGCTAGATGGAACCCTGCATGCTCTGTCATGAACAGGGAGGAGGCAAAGGATGGCTTTGTTTCAGAATGTTATGCCTGCAACATAGAGGACCAAGATGAGAATGTCAGCAGGCCCAAAGGTAGTGTGACTTCATGTGAGATTTGGGGCAATTTGAGCTAATGAGAGGTTCATGGTATTCAACAAACTTTTCTAATGACTGGAGAACACTGAGGAAGACAGAGCTTAAGAAATTGTCAAGCTATATTTGCTGCCATTCAAGTATGTACTGGAGTTGACCAGGGTGAAGATGGCATGCTCCATGGCCTTTACTGAACCTGCCCTAGGAAAGGCTCTATAAAATGAGCTGAACAGAGTAGGGTAGACTAGCACCCTACTTCAGCAGGTGCTAAGCTCTGTCTAGCCCTGGTGCCCAGTCCCGAAATAATTACATTGGGAGGGCTAATTCAAACAATGTAAATAAAGAATTTAGGATAGTGTTCTCTCAATTGGAGGAATTATGTTGATTGGGTATGTGGATATGACATAAATTTTCTAATTAAATTAAAAGCATGAATATAAGTACTTTGAGATGATTATTCTCTAGACATGTACTTTAGCATCTGAATTAATGAGACAAAATTTAAAAGACAATCTGTCAAAATGCTTACGGTAGACAAAAAAAGGAACGATGTGCATGTGGCCAGGGAAGTTCTGCACTTTGTGGCATCTAGCAAACAGAGAGAGAGAGAGAGAGAGAGAGAGAGAGAGAGAGACAGAGAGAGAGAGAGAGAGAGAGAGAGAGGAGTCTAGTGACAAGAAATGTCCTTCCAAGTCATGTCCCAAGTGACCTATATCATGTCCTTATAGCCCATTTGACTATGAACTCCTCAAGGTATTTATCCCTTCATCAAGTTGGGGACCACCCGCTGGGTACAAAACTTTTAACATATGAGCCTGTTAGGGAAATACACCATCTATAAATCCCAATGGGTAACTTATGCTCAACTTTTATAATCACAGGTCTAGTACTGCCACATCCATCTAGATAATTTTTCAGGATGTCATGGAAATGAAAGAAACAGTAAAACTTTGAAGGATCTTTGATCAAGGATTATCACATTACATGACATGCGTATTACAGTAAATGTTAGACACTTAGGAGAATTTGGCTCTGAAGTGGAAACTATGATTTCTTTACCTGCCCAAATCCTCTACTCTCCAGACTGTAAGTTTAGACAGAAACTACCTGTCACAGGTAGTTACTCTCAGAAAGAAGTCAGGCAGAAAGAAAATAATAACACCTAAGAACTAAAAAAGAAACAACATGCAATAAGGATTCAAACACAGTTTAAGTATTGTCAGATCAAGTACATTGTATTAGGTCCTATACCTTTCCCAGAAGACGTCCTGTCCTCAAGAGACATACCCTTTAGTTAGGAGACATGAGAGAAACCATTGCACCTTCGATCTCTCAGAAAAGAGTCCATGGGACTTTAATTACAGAGTGAGTATTGGATAAACACTTTGCAATGACTGGATTCGTTCAACAATATTTATTGCATTAGGGTATCTGATATCATTAGTACAAAAATAAAGTTTATCTTTCATTATTCCTGATTGGTAAAGGCCATTGAGCCAGTTCTGGGTAGAGGAACAGTCTAGGCAGGGACCTGAGTTTTTCCATTCTGTAAACAGCACTGTGCTAGAGAGAATTAAATCGTCTAAATGTGATACTCAGAATCATATGGTAAAAATATCAAAATGTTGTAACTATGACTCAATATCATTATACTTGATATAACCCATATCTTACTGTTTCATTGTCATTCATACAATTTGTCAAAATCAAAAAAAAATAGATGATCCAAGAGCCTAACTCACTTGATAATGCCTGTTATCCTTCTTCCATAGTTGAGATTATCCTTAGTTGCTATGGGAAACAAGCAGAGCCTAGTAAGTTAAAAAAAAAAGACAACAATTACTGTGGATAGCCACCCTTATTGTAGGTCATGAGAGCTTGCCCAATGTGAAATCAACTGGGCACTTATAGTGATTAATGATGTCTAGGAAGAGTCATTGGTTCTGCCTTTTGACCTCCTGAGTTGTCTTTTATTTTAGAATACAAATTGCTATCAACATTTAAAGACACAAACTCACAATAACCCACACACAACATAAGCACAATCATAATTGTAGAATCTTACTGAAATAAATGTACTTATAAAAGGATTTCTAGATGAGTGTTTATTATTTTAGATAATATGATGATTTTAAAATTCTAAATAATTTTTAAAATACTTAATGGAATGTTAGGCTGTTTCACATCAAGTTTTCATTTTGTATACCAAAAATAGAGGATTTCATATGTCATACCTAATACATATTCTGGAAAATACTATAAGGGATGTTACTAATGTAATGCAATAGGCACATCTCCAGGTTTCAGACAAGGTCATAAATCTTTAACAAATCTTACAAAAACAATGTATCCTGTCAGGCCAACAGGAAAATCTTACCTGTTTGTCCCTTCTAGCTGTCTACCCCAACTCTGTACTTCAATCCTTACATTTCTGTAAGAGTAACTTTTAATTTTGTAGCACGTGATACTGTATGTGTATTATGTGTGCTCTGGTTTGTGCATGGCATACGCACATATGAGGTCAAAGTAGAACATTGTATGACTTCCTCTCCTGCTTGTTTGCAAGTTTTCTTGAGACAGAGTCTCTCACTGAGCTGGATCTGTTGTTTTCAGTCACACTGGTTGACCAGTGAGGTCATCATAGCTTCTGTGCTCTCTGCTTCCCACAGTAGTGGAGTTACAAGCATGCATGGTCAGAGAGATTTGTGTATGGGTCTGATGCTGACTTGGGCCTTCAAGGCTTGTGTTGCAAACATCCTTACCATCTCTTAAATATGATTTTATCTACAAGCACTTCTTCATGCTTCATTTAGAAAAACCATCATTGTCACCCATGTACAAGTTTCCCTGACCAAATATATAATAAGTTCCTTTAAAATAATAACAAGGGCTGGATGTAGTGGTGCACACCTTTAATCCCAGCATTTATGAGGCAGAGTTAGGAGGATCGCCAAGAGTTCAAAGCCACCCTGAGAAAACCTAGTGAATTCTAGGTCTACAGTGAGAGAAAGAGAACAATACCAAGACTTAGGAGTGTTTTGTTATTCTTTGTGGGTCTTTGAACACTGCCCATAGTTCTCTAAGGTGAATGTTCTCATTTTTATTCTTGGCAGTAGTTAAAAGTTCTTGGAGATCTGCACCAGGACATCATTTCCTGAAGTTTTAAATGTTTCTAAACTGATGGATATAAAATGGTTTCTCTTTATGTATTTAATCTCATTTTCCTATATAGTAGTAAAATAATTATAGAAGAGGTACAAGTGTTTCAGAGTCTAACTTTGGGTCTAGCTTGCCTGCTTACTCTGAGTTTACGAGTTATCTGGGCTGTCTGGAGTGCTCACAGAAAGGGATCACTTGAAATCTACTTAATGGAGAGCCCTAAGATTCTTTTGGGAGATACGGAATTCCAGGGTTACCTTAAGGCTATTTGGACAATATCTAAGGAATTAAACTGACTCAGAATGTTCAGGATAAAAGCAAGCTGGGTCACCATTAACTCCTCTAAACTCGTTCGTCCAAATCTGTGAGGCACTGCCAACAGAAGGTTGCCATGATTGAAGTTTCTGTAAGCTGGCATTCCATTACAGCCCAGGCTCTAGAAAACTCTGACTCCTGTACCCCTTGGGAATGTTGCTGTGAAGCAGCCAGTCTGCCAGGCCCAACCCAGAACTACAAGTAGGATTCTTACCTCTGTCTATATGTTAAGGATGTGAGACTCATGTGGCTTCTTAGACAAGTATTTGCTGCTTCAACTGCGCCCTTCCATAGCCTCCTATTCTTAAAAATGAAGTCAGTCATGTCAAAATGTTACATGGTGCCCCACTGTACAATACTTATGTAGTTTTGTATCATTTTAAAACTGAATTTAAAAATCAAAACAAAAAGATATCTGTGATGGTTAAGTTTTGATGTCAACTTGATCTTTCAAGTAATCTTGGGTGGGTATCTGAGGATGTTCACAGGAAGACAGCCTCTCAGTAGAGGGCAGGATGTAAAGTTGCACAAAGGAGGTAGAAGTAAACATCCTTTCCTGTGTGGGCAGTGCAGGAAAGAAATTCCAGAGACTCAGGAAGTTATTAAGTCTGGGATAGAATTACAAGACCCCACCCAATGGCTAGATAAAGGTGAAAGAATTCTCTGCTTGCCCTCCTGCCTGTTCCCTGTTCTGTGTGTGTGGTGTTGGTGATGGGTTTTTCTCTCTGCTTGGACCTATGAAAGAGCCTCTTTCACTTTTAATGCGACTTCCCCTGAATCTGTAGCTTGAATAAACCGTTTCCTCCCATAAAGTGTACCAGGATTGGAGATTCATCCCAGCGGCATGTGGCTGACTGCGACAATATCCCTTTTTACACACATATGACATAAATGCAAGAGACAAATATGGAGTCCTCAAGCTTTGATGTAACATTTAATTCATGTGATTAGATCATCAAGATCATGAGGGGCAAATTCAAGACATTAAGATCAAGAAACATGGGAGGAAAGGAGAAAAGCTTGGGATTCCCCTCCTGTGTGCAATGGTTGGCTACGTTTTGAAGCTAGGGACTATGTTCTCTGGTTGACTACAATCTCTTTCCGGGCCAGTAGAACACCCTGTGTCTGCTGCTCTCTGTGCCTTTAAGCTGTACATAAGGCACCACAGTTCCCTTATAAGTGTTCTCAAGTGAAAAATAAGTAATTAGTGAGCATTTTTTGAGATAAGATCTCCTTATGTATCTGAGGCTGGCCTCACAGTCATGATGTCTGTCTATCTTTTGAGTTCTGGGGATTATAGGCATGTACCGTCACCTTCATCTTCAGTAGACACTCTGAAGACCACATGCTGCTGTGATCACAAAATGATTAGTACTCACTTTGTGATGTGAAGTCCAGCTGCCAACATCGACAACTTCAAGAAGTCATCTTTCTTTCATCTTTTGGTTTTGCATAAGTAATAAAGAAATAAGGCACCATGCTTACTTACTTTTTGGGGAAAAAAGAATGAGATTCTTTTTTTAATAAAAGAAATATTGTTTTTCCAATGGGAAAAAAAAGAAAACTTTAAAACAGGAAAAGCTTTAAGCAATTAAAAGTATTTTCAAGGAATGGTAATAGCTACCACTCTGGGATCTTATTATAAACCACAATCATTTCTCTGTCTTTGTTTTGTATATGTCATTGCCTACTTAATATTTCTGTCAGATCCATCTTATACGCATCTGGTTCTCCTTCCTTTGTAATGGGGCTCTGGTTTTGCAAACCTCAGTTCGTAGGCTATCCTGCCAACTGGGTGTTACCTTATAGTCTTTCCTAATAGGAGGGATTGACAGGTTATCTATCGTAAGCAAGAGGTATATAAATTATATAAATACAGTACATTTCTCTCTTATATTTTTAAGTATCATTATTATGAATAAGTTTATACATTGTATGAGCAAATATTGAGAATGTGTCCCCATTTCCCGCCTTTCTGTCCCCTATCAACTGGGATACTTCCTCGGGGTGCACATACTGGATCTGTCCATAGGTTAGGGGGTATTAAGTGCACCAGAGGTAGCCAGTTTTATCTCCTCCCCTTCCTTCCTTTCTCTTCCTCCTCCATTGTTTCCTCATTTGTTTCCTCCTCCCTCTCTTTCTCTCTCTCTCTTGCTCACTCTCTGTCTCTGTCTTTCTCTCCCTTCTCCTGATGGTTTTCTTTCTGCTTCTCTGCTATTAATATCAGCTCCAGAGAACACAGAATTTCTTCAGAAAGCTGACCCTCTGCCCACTCACCTCTTCATAACCTCTGAGGGGCTGTTGGCACTGAACCTTGGTGTGTCTTCTCCATTCTTCTTTCCCTAGCTTCAGGAACACTGTCACTGGATTCCCTCACTTCCCCCTTTTACTTCCTCTGTGCTTTCCACACGTGTTCAGCCAGCTCTCTACATTAAACGTTCTCCGTTCCGAACACATTTTGATTTGTTTTTCTGACTTGACCTTGGAGAGGCACTTTGCCATGAATCAATCTCTTGTTAGTTTACCAGGATGTAGAAACTCATCAATATCTCCCTCTACAGGACTGTGAAAATTCCCTGGCCATCTCTACATGTAAGTTTCACAAGAAGAATGCTCACAGGAGCAGCACACAGTTTAGAGTTCCTCTTCTTTAAGGTGACACATGTCCAGATGGCACCCATGTCCATATGCTTCATCATGACACATGTCCACACGCATCAGCACACTCATGAACTCCTGACATGAAAGAATAACGGCCATTACTGCCATTGTTACAGAAACAATCCACTTGGATCACTTTATAAAACTACTGTTATTGTGAAAATAGTTCAAATATTTTTCAGAGCACATATTTTATAAAATATTTCATATTCATTTTATTGCATTAATTGGGCATAATACATGAATAGTAGTAAGTAATATATGAAACATAATATAAAATAATGTGGCTGTAATGTACCTAATTAATAATAGAGATGACAATTTTTAAATTAATATTCTTTTTGAATATTTAAACCAATATTGTTACATTGTCACTGTCATTTCTTCTGTTAAAGTAAAGCATTCTTTTTCAAATTATTGTTATTTTATTTCTTTAATAGTTGATTTATTTATTTTCAAAGAGAGAAGGAAGGAGAGAGGGAGAGAAAAAGAATGGGTGCACCAGGGCTTCCAGATGCTGCAAACGAACTCTAGATTCATGGGCCACTATGTGCATCTGGCTTTATGTGGCTACTGGGGAATCGAACCTATGTCCTTAGGCTTTTCATGCATGCACTTTGACCTTTCTGAGCCATCTCTACAGCTCCATACTTGTTTTTACAAAGGTTGTTGTCATGGTTTGATACAGGTGTCCCCCACAAACAATTGAATGTGTTCTGATAGATCGATCCTCAGCTGATGGCAGTTTGGGTTTTACAATCTCGTTGAAGCTGTGTTGTCGGGGGCGGGCTTATGGGGTTATAAACCAGCTTCCCCTTGCCAGAGTTTGGCACACCTTCCTGCCGCTGTTTGCAGTGCTGTGGCAGAGGTGATGTACAGCCCTCTGCTCATGCCATCGTTTTCCCTGCCAGGATGGAGTCTCCCTTTGGGTCCATCAGCCAAATAAACCCATTCCTCCACAAGCCGCTTTTGCTTGGTTCTTTCTGCGCAGCAACTAGAAAGCTGACCGCAACAGTTGTCTTACATCCTATCTTCCCAGTACCACTTTCCCTGAGGGCTATCCTTAGGGGGGTTGTTGGGTAATTAAAGCCTGTCAGTCTCAGTGTGTTGGGGGCTATACCTGGGGACATTTCTACCCATCCTGTGACTCTTAAGATCTTCCTGTTTTGAACTGATTAGTTCTAGCATACAACATTCTTACAGCCCTTAATCAGATATAACTGGAAGTAAATGATAAATGAATAAATGACTGAATCAAAATGAAATAAAGGATTTCTGTGAGTTCAAAGGCAGCCGGTGACTACAGTGCATTCCAGGTCTGCCTAATATAGAGACCCTACCCCCCATGCCAGAAACAAAAATAAATAAATAAATAAAGCTCCAAGTATATGATTGGTAGCTACTTCTTCTTCCAGGCACCTGTTTTCACCTTAACTGAACAGTAGAATCCGACATGATTCCAAAGAATGTCTAAAAGGAGTAAAACGATTTCCACAGAACATGTTCAAGAATCAGTGACTCCATATTGTTGGTTTGTGCTACAAAATACTTCTATTTAAATGTATTTTATAGTGTGTTAATAACAGTAATAAAAAAGAGGAAAAAATGACAACATACAGCTACGTTATAACAAGCAGATGGTGACTGGAGATGGGCTGTTCTCCAAATGCTCCTATTCTTTTCCAATTCATAATCAGTAAAAGGAATAAGCATTTGTGTTCCCCAGTCTGCAATAATATTTTAGCCACAAGATGTAGAACCTCTGAGAGTTACCAGAGGAAGATCCCATACAGTAATTATTTTTACTGTTCTGAGTTTATATTGCTAGTCCAAACTATGCAGAGTGACTTAGAAGGTTCAGGAAGACCATTGTTGGGAATATTGGCCAGGATTTTGTCTATAATTAGGATGTCTTAACTCAAACACACTGACAACAGTATTTACAGGCGTATTTTATTAACAAAGATATATCTTTTTCTTAATTCCAGACTTCTTTGGTGGCAACTTGTTTTAATGAATATCATGATGGATTAAAACAGTCATAAATCCGAGTGCACATATTTGCAAACTGGTTTATGGAATATTTGATGGCATGAGTCAGCAGCAGCTTTGAAAAGCCACCTGGGCACATAGGTGAAGAATCGCACGCTGTCCATCAAATAGATTCACCTCCATCATGAGAATCTTGTAGTCTGTGCCTACCAGTTGATGCCATGCCGCAACATCAACATCTGTTCAATTATTTTCACAACACCTCTGCTTCTCACATTCCTGACATCCTCTTCCATTAAGCCATTCCAAGAATAACTGTAGCATGAAAGAAGTTGTTCTTTCCACCCCTATATCATCATTTCTGAAAATTCCTAATTTATACACACCACTTTTTATTACCCACGGGCAACTAAATTCTTATCCCACTTTTCATTTTCCTGAAGAAATTCGCTCTGTGCAGAGAGCCAGACACACATTCATAGCGAAGTATAAATGTGTGCCTCAGACACTAATACTAGAGCTATGAGTGCAGTTTGTATTACACTGAGCATTAAACACTGCAAACCTCCACTCCTGGCATCGCTACTGCTTAGTTTACACAGCAACACGTCCTCACCTGGATTCTCCAACCTTCCTAGAAGCAGCCTTCCATTCTTCTCGGCCTGGTGCCGCTTAAAGTCCTTCTTTATCATCTTAATCTTCATTCAAAGACAATTCTCTTTCTCTTACTCCACTTTTCTCAAAAGATTCCCAAGACCGTAGTTGATGACATTTAGAAATGTATGGCTTTACCTCTTTCTATCATTCTTACATTGAAGTTCCATCATTATTAAGCCACTAGCAATTCAAACCCTTTTCTTGCAGCTGTTTTATTTAGGTGTTTGTTTTCTTTTGCCTGGCTAGAATAAACTGCACTTTTTGTTGTTGTTTTTGTTTGATAGGGTCTTGCTCTACTCCAGGCTGACTCAGGGTGTCCTTTTACTCACAGTGATCCTCCGACCTTGACCTCCCAAGTGCTGGGTGGGATTAAAGGGGCCACCACACCTGGCCAAAATGCACTTTTGATCCATCTAGTGAACTTCTGCTACTGATCTTCAGAACTTAGTTCCTATACAAATTCTTCCCTGAAGCCTCTTAGCCATTAAAGAGGCCACAGCTTCTTTCACCTTCCTCAGCAACACCTGTGCAGTCGTCTGGTTATTAACCTGTTTCTCATACCTTATAAAAACCTTGAGGGGTAAACTATGTCTTAATCTATGCTTTCTTTGTCTATGCATCCCCTAGGGCTGAGAATTGTGATAGTTTTGTACTTACGCTGGCAGTAAAAGCTGAAATTGCATGGCTGCAATTATTAAATTTCAAAGATCGTTAGACCAATAGAGGAACATAGATGAAGATGCAGCTTTCACATTCAAAGCCATGATCAGAATCCAGCTATGTAATCATAAGGCTATTGTGTAGATAATCTATGTTCTTCATATCATTTCTGAGTAGACATTGAATGGGTATCACCCCAACATGTATTTTACTACTTTATCCCTTTAAAAGTGATTATTTCTCTAGTTTTGTACTTTGGATGAAATTAATTCATGCTTTTTTTCTTGCCTCAAAAAAAAAAAAAAAAAAAAAAAAAAAAGAATCTCATCCCGTAACCACTTTCCACTTTGATTGGCTTAAACATAGACACATGGTAAAAATCAAACAGGGCAAAACTAATGAACATCGGTTCTGGGATCCTATGTGATTTAAAAGGATGGAGAATTTTTGTCATCTTAAAGATATTAAAGTATAGGTAAAGAGAGGCATAACTCAAGCAAGGAATGACAATCATTGCAAACCACTGCTAAAACAACCTTCGTTGGAAGAGAGACACTACAGTCAATAACAGACAGAATCCGGTCTTGGTAATTTACATGAGCTTTGATCAAGCTGTTCCCAAGAGGCTACTTACAATCCAAGTATTTCCTTTAGTTATCTTTATAATACTCTAAACAATTAGAATAGAATTGAGTTTATAAAAAAATAGGCAGAAAACACAGTGAATTCCCATATATTTCCTCCCTATCACCAACACATTTCCTTCTCCTCAGATCAATTTAATTTTCTCATACATTCTTTGCCTGTATGTCTGTGTGTGTGTGTGTGTGTGTGTGTGTGTGTGTGTGTGTGTGTGTGTACACAGTTTAGATTTAAGGCATAATCTCAGAAAGAATAGCACTACTAACATGACAAAAGAGGGCAGATATGAACTCCAGGACATGCTCTGCTGCCTCCAGTCCCTCACAAACATTTAATGTTCTGTGTCATTAATCATAAAAAAATGCCACTCATTTTTATGTTCCTATGGTCCTTTTCAGGTGGTGGAAACAAAAATGGATGATGCACAGCTGTGTTTATACAGGACGGATTTCCTCTGAACAACTAGAGGCATCCATGAGGAGACATCATACTTTTGCTCAGTGTTTTGCTGTTCATCTTTCCCCATGTCTGCTCCAATTCTTCCTTCCACCACAGTCTTTTTAGTCTTTAAGAAACAGATCTTCACCCAGAAAGACACCAGGCTCTCTCATGGGATTCCTACCTTTCTTGAGTCAAAGTTAAGAGTAATGTGGATAAATTTCTAAAATACTTCAATAAATGTATTTCTGTTCTTTCTGCTGAGCAAGATCTTTAGCACACAAATGAAAGCATACATACTTTCTAAGCAGCTGCTCTTGCTAAGTGCATCATGGGAATTTCTAAGAAGCTAAAAACAATACCAGAGAAGAAAATCTCTAGCTTTCCCTTTGTTTTGTTTACAATATGTACTTTTTTCTTAGGAACTGTATGAACTCTAATTAACTCTTTAAGACAGATAGTTGCTGCTTTGCTGCTTCTAAAATAGTTGGACTTTTTTCCTTTTTTTCTTGCTTGTTAAAATAGCAGTTGTTTAATTATGACAATTAACAAAGTTTGTAATAATAAAAAATTGGTAAAACTTAGATCACATGACAAAAATATTCATGAAATGGATCACAACTCTAGATCATTTCAATTTGATAATGAGTGTCTAATCCACCCAAGTAATAACTATATTGAAATGTCTCAACAAATCATGACAGCTCATCATGTTTCAGGAAAGCACGCATCAGACATGAGAAATATCAAGGAAAGTAGAGAATATGTTTTTTAAAAGCTTACAGTGTAATGGAATATGATAAGTACAGAAACAAACTCAACAACATATTGTTTACCTGGACTACATCATTATTTAACTGGAAAACTACAAATATTGCTAAAAATAAGCAAGAGGAATTTAGCAGAGGGAATTGCTATTTATGGATAGTAGAAGTGAAACGAAAGCAAAGAGCAATTACGTAATCCAGAGTTTAACAATAACATCAGTCATCGAAAAACAAAGTTGCTAGAATCATCCTGCAGAGTCTAGAACCTTGTCAGATCTGCTGTCTGCAGCTATAACAGAATGCCACAGATAGGGTAAATGATAAACAATTGAAGTTTAGTTTGTCATATTCTGGAGGCAGGGCAAAGCAGAAAGAATATTCATTCATGCAACAAATTTACTAAAAATGAAGGAAGAGAGATAATATAGAGACACTTGCTCATCACTGTTGATTGCTGTTCTAGTCACAATAGCTAAGAAGTGGAACCAGCCTGAATGCTCATCAACTGATGAATTGTTAATAACGTTATGGCTCATATTGTACAATGGAATTATTAGTTGTAATAAATATAAAATTATGAAGTTTGCAGGAAAATACATAGATCTGGGAAAGAGTATAGGTAACTCAGGCTCAGAGAGTCAAAAACTGCATTTTTTTTCTCATATGCATATCTTAGCTTCAATATTTTAGATTTGTTTATGAGTTTGAGTAGAAGTCACTAGTAGAGGAAAGAAAGCAGAAAGGGGCCATAGGGGGGAGGAAAAGATAGGGCTTAAGGGGAAGGTATAGTTTAACTTTTTATTTAAAAAGTAAATAATAATTAATTTTTCTGTATTTATTGGCTGCAGTTGTAATGTGACAAGTTGCCCCAAGATCCTGCTGTCATGACTCCCCCATGAAGAATTGGAACTCAGATCTGTAAGCCAACATAAACTTTTCATTCCTTAATTTACTTTTGTGGGAGTGTTTGATCTCAGCAATGGAAAAAATGGTGTTCTTTATAGTTTCAATTCACCCCTTAAAGAAACCTAAACGTCAGATCATTTACATATCATAATTTACTTCATGCTCCCTGCCTGGAAGGAGTCAATAAAAGGAAGGAAAGTGTTGGAGGCATGAACCATGGTAGAAACTAAATAAGGCAGTGCTCCAAAGCTCATGAACCCAGGCTGAAACAAGATTGTTAAAAGACCGAGTCTATTCAAGACAAAATACAATAACCAAAAAGAAAATTAGTTGAAAATCAATAACCTCAAATTCTGAAATTGCCTGAGCACTTTAAAATTGCTGTTTACCTTTCCCCGTTAAAGCCACACACAGCACAGCCAAAGTGTCACTTGGACACCACTCTGTGAGAAAGACCTTTCCTAATGCCCACAAATCTTATTTTACCTCATGTCAAAAACATTGCCCTGATACACATCGCTTGATACAAGATGCA
This sequence comes from Zapus hudsonius, assembly GCA_004024765.1. Taxonomy (NCBI): domain Eukaryota; kingdom Metazoa; phylum Chordata; class Mammalia; order Rodentia; family Dipodidae; genus Zapus; species Zapus hudsonius. Next base: position 10,003 of record PVHP010013890.1, on the reverse strand, counting down.
CGCCCCTAAACAAACTAGAGCTAAAAGCTGAGGTGCACTATTATGCTGCCCGTGTTTGTTTTAATTTCATTTATGTGTTCCATTTACTTAATATGCCTATTAGAAAGAGAAGGAAACACAAATCAGTACCACTCATTTCCCATCTACTTTTTATGGAAAAGGGAAAAAATAAAAATTTCAGAAGATTAATGAATTCACATCATAAAGAAAACTACAGTTTATCTGAGGCCAGCAAGAAAGAAAACCACTCCACGATTTAAACCTGAAGCTCTGGATTCCATTACTACTTGCTTTGAATTTAGTTTGTCTCTCAAAATTGTCAGAAGCACTAAAGGCTCTGTGATTGTCACAGATGTCCTTTTATAAAGCAATTTCCCTGGGCAAGGTACAAAAACTAACCTGCGGATCATATCACTACTTCTGAAAATAGTATGATACCAGAACTATTTTTGGAGAACTAGAAAGATTGTCAGAAAGATCTGCTCCTTGACTAGACCTTGATCCTATTAGATATTTGCTGGAAAAGATGGACCATATTTTAAGGTTAGTATTTACGTGTTTGGAGAGATGATGGGGTATTTCGAAGGTAGAGACTGGTCGGAAGCAGTGAATCCCTAGTGGGCGGGTGGGGGCAGGTTTGGGGGTTTATAGCATGTCTCACTTCCTGTCCCATTCCATCTAAGCTTCTGTAACCCACTGAGATGTCAGCCAGGAGCTACAGCCATGGACCTAGCAGCTTCTGTTACCATGCCTTCCCTACCGTGATGGACTGTATATCTGAAAACTGCAATACAAATCCTTCCTCCCTTCAAATGCCTTTTGCTTAGGGACTTGGTCACAGAAATTAGAAAAGTAGTTAGGGCAGTGTCTGTGCACAGTTTCCATGTAGGCAAAATAAATACAAGGGAAATGTTGCCTAAGGATCCTCTTGCTGTGTGGTGACTCAGGGTAAGACTGGCCACAGACCAGGAAGCCTGCTTCACAGACAGGAGATCTGCAGAGTCTGAGGGATTTGGGTTTGCTGCTCCTTTCCATCTTCTTTGTCCAGGCATGGCACCTGGGAGGCATTATTTTCCCAGGAAGCAACTGGAGGCTAAAAGCATGTCAAAAAGAAGCTGCCAAGTTTTCTTAGAGCCCCTTCCTTCCAGAACATTCATCATCTCAGCTTGTATTAGTTTCTACCCAAAGGGCTAACCACCTTCTGCTGAAATAGAGAGGCTATAGAGACAGAAAAGACAATGGGACAGAAGTTGAAAAATCATCTGGTTTACTCTGTCAGATTGGTGAAGATATGAATCACCCAGCACAAATACCTAGTTTCTAGAAAGCCTTAACGAGAAAATAGATGGGAGAGGCCAGATTTATTGTGCAGTCAATGTGTGTAAGCTTCCCGTCATACTGAATTCTATTACTTTCACATTAAGATGCTCTTCCTTGTGGCTAATATAATCTTCCTTTGAACATAAAGAATTAGTTCACAAACTTCTTCAATTAACTGGATTTATACAAATGAAAATCCTTTAGACTTTATTCTAAAGTGATGATAACCAGGTACTACTGGCCATTCTTTATGCATTCCATTTTTACCTTTAACTAGCTGGTAATGTGCCATTTTATGCATCTATGAGTATTGGTAAATATAATAAAGTTTAGAGATTGCTTCATAGCTTTTTAATCTGCTGCCTTATTTTTTTAAATATTTTTATTATTTATTTTATTTTATTATTATTTTTTATTTATTCATTTTCAAGCAGAGAGAGAGAGAGAAAGAGAGAGAGAACGAGAATGAGTGAGCATACCAGGACCATCACCTTGTGTGTCTGGCTTATGTGGGACCTGGAGAATTGAACCTGGGGCCTTAGGCACTGGAGGCAACTGCCTTAACTGCTGAGCCATCTCTCCAGCCCCTGCTGCCTTATTTTTTCTACAGTAACTAAGGCACATTTCTTTCCACAATAGTATCACATTGTTGATTCACGTAGTCTACTGTATCAGCCTGAGGTCTTTTCCATTTATATTCTTGTGAACAGACAAATCTTCCTCAGACTATTTGCAATGTTTACACTTTTGCCCCTAAGTTACTGAGCAATCGCATTGCAGTTTGTAAGGAACTGAAGACAACAGGTGTTAGGTAATCACAATAAGAATTATACTAGTTCCCTGCACCACCAAACTGTCTTTATTCAAAACTGTATATTCATTGTAAAAAATTAAGGGTTTCATTGTGAAATTTTCACACATTTATATTGTGGTAGTTTGAATGCGATAGTATAAATGTATGGCCCCATAGACTCAGGTGTTTTATGAAAATTAAACATGTTTCTTGGGTCTCCAGCCATCTGTTGGAGGAGGTGTCAATGAGGGATGGATCCTGGAGGCCAGCCTTAAGGTAGATTTGGGGATTCCAGACAAAAATGTATGGAGAGAGCAGTTTGAGCTCTGGTGTGTTTTGTGCTTTCTTGTGGCACTGGCTGTTTGGTGGTTTCTCTCTGCTGGGATCTGTAGAAGTATGTAGCTTCTTCTGTCTTTAATGAAACTTCCCCTGGATTTGTAAGTTCCTTTCTCCTATAAACTGTGTCTGGTTGGATGCTTGTCCCAGGAACTTCAAGCTGCCAACAGCAGTTATCTCCTACTTAGACCGCATTAACCCCCACTAGCCTCTTGTACGAATCTCCCTCCTCCTGCAATTCCCTTGCTCTTCCTAAATAGTCCCTTTTCTATGTTCATGCTTATGTGTATTTTTATTGAATCTCAATTCCAATTATAAGGGAAAACATGCAATAGTTGTCCTTCTAGTTCTGGCTTACTTCACTAAACAGGAAAATCTCCAGTTCATCCATTGTCACGCGAGTGGCATAATTTTATCTCTGTAGCTGAATAAAACTCCATTATGACACCTGATATTTAGAGTGAGTTTCAAGAGCTGGGGAGATGCCTCAGTAGTTAAACACTCATGCTCTGAAAACCTGCCAGGCAGAGTTAAAGTCACCAGCACCCATGTAAAGCCAGAAGTAAAAGTGATGTAGGCATCTGTAATCCCAACATGCCAGTAACAATCACTAGCTATTGAATAATTATCTTTGACATGAACTTCAAATGAAAACAGATACTTTAAATGAAAACAGATACTGTGGTGGATTGAATACAAATGTATATTCCCCCATAGCCTTAGATATGTCTGATTAACTTAAAATTTAAGTGTGCAGCAGCCTGCAGGAGGGTATGTCACTGGGGATGGATCATAAATCTAGCCCTGAGGTGTGTTGAAAGCAGTTTGAGCTGTCTCTCTGTATAGATCTATAGAAGTGAGACAGCTTCTTCCTACATTGATGGTGTTTCCTCTGAATGTTGTAAGCCTGGAATAAACCCATTCCTCCCACAAGCTGCTTTTGGTTGGCTGTTTTTTCAGCAACGCAAAAGTAACTGCAAGAGATCTTATTGAATAAGAAAGAGGAAAACTCGAAAACTGTCCTGGTGTGAATGCAAGATTTTTTTTTTCTTACAGAAGAAGGAAAATTACCAGTAAGTATATTTGAGTGATAGGAAAAGGCAACTTGAGTCCTCGCTGAATGTTAGATCACAATATTTCTTCCCTTTGTAAAGAGTAATTTACAACTTCCTTCCAAATTCTACAGTGCCTTAGGGATACAGAGTGGTATTTTTTAATTCCCAAAGCTTTCTCCACACCCAGTCACTGAATGGTTACCCTTGTCTGTGATGTATTCTTTGGTATTTAGGGTCTTAGAACATTATCAATAGACAGAAGACTGACCTCCCAGGTCTAGCACACAGTTGTAATTTCCATTCAAAGTGAACACCCACTCAATCCTTTCCTCAGCATTCCTTGCCAAAGTTTTAATACATGAGATGTAATCTCCCAATGCTAGAACTTTTTCTTGGCAGAGGAACATCAAGGGTCTGGAAAATGCTTTGAAAGAAGGACCTGAGATTCTTTTTTTCTTTTAGAGTTCTTTCATATTAAAGCTTTAGCTTTGCCAAGTGTGTCTTCAGTGTTCCGCCTGCAATGTCTAAAGGATAGAAGGTTATGCTCCTTTGAGATTTTGCTACAGTTGTATTCATTAAAGAGGTACATGTGATTTACACCTTCAGACATAGCCAGAATACCCTAGCACTTGTGTTCCCAGTCTGCTACTGATCATCATTTTACTTCTCCATTTCCTCTCTAAGAATTGAAGTGCAAAATCCACATTTTTATAACACTTCCACTATTCTTTCCCTATAAGCTTGCTCTCATTTATAATTACCCTTTTTCCATTTTCCAAAAATGTACTACCTCTAATTCTATTGATTTTTCATTTCAGAAAAATACTTATAAGTTTGAATATATGAAAACATATAAACCATCAATTTCTTCTAAGATGGCTTGTTTTGCCGTATAAACACTCTGTGAGATTAGTCCTTTCATGTGGCCAAATCCAGCACCCATTTATTCTTTTCTCGCTCTTATTTTTTATAGTTATTCTAATAGATGACTTCTATAATAGTAATTTACTATCCTACTCTATATAAATCTTCATTGTCCATTGCTTAAAAAGAAAATTGCTTATTCTTATCTTCAAACTTGTAACTCAGAAATCATTAATTTACAAAAGAATTGAATGGATATGAGTCATAGGGTTGATAAAATTACACAGCATAATGAGTTTATTTGGTGCCCTCCAAAGAAAAATATTTAATTTTAGTAAATTTTCTGTGTTTCTGCTCTCTTCCTGTAAGGGAGAAGCAAGATAGTGTCTCTCTAAGACAGCCTGAAAAACTGGGGGTATTTTGAAGGATAAATAAGCACCCTTCAGAGATTATTATCAAAGGTGGAATGAGACTAGTTTTAAGTATATTTATTCCTTTGGATGCCTGAAGACATCCTCATGTGGTCCAAAGTCATAATGGTGGGAATTTGAAAGTCATCGGAAACCAGTTTTCAATAGCATATAAAGACACAGAAATAGAGGATACAGTGTTAATATTGCTCGAAAAAATACTTTTGCATACAGTATTCTGGTTATATTGTAGAAATACTTTTGCATACAGCATTCTAGATATATGCTAGAAAAATATGTGTCCATTCAGTATTATGGTTATACACTTCTTGTACATAAGCTTGAAAACCACACCTCTTTGTACTGGGGTACAAAGTGCAGTACTGGGGGCCCCATCCAGAGCCCTGTTCCTGCTAGGCAAGCACTGTACAAACCAACTACCCCCTGCTATGGCTAGTCTTCACTATGAGCTTGATAAGATTTGGAATCTTTTAGGAACAAAGCTGATGGTATTTCCAAAGAGATTTAACTAAGGAGGGCAGAGTCAGCCTACATATGGAGGCAACATCTCATGAAGAGTGAAATGAAAAAGGAGCCAGCTGAGTCCTAGCATTCTCTACTCTTGCTTCCTGATCCATCAAGATGAAAAGAGTTCTAGGCTCGTGCTCTTGCCTCCATGAACTCTGTCTGCCTATTCCATCACCGTCTACTCTACCCTGGTTAATGGTAAATCCAAATAAGCCCTTCTCGTGTTACATTCATTTTTGTCTGATATTTGGTCACAGCAATAAAATAAGTAATTAGCCCAACTCCCAACCCAAGAAAAGAAAGGATTTAAGAAGGAATTTTTTATGTATAGTTTATAACCTCAAGCACTCATTTTGACTCTTTTGATATGAAAATTGGTTAGAATTTGTCCAAGTACTAAGATCTAAATAAATAATAGTCATGTTCTTGTCTACTAAAGAAAATAAGTCATAAATTTCATAAGAATTAGAATAGAGAAAGGGTCACAATTGTTTACCCACCAACAAAACACACAATATAATGACACAATATAGATTATTACTAATGAAATAATAGTTTAATATGTGTTCATCATATCTGTTGTAATAGAAAAAGTTATTTAATACCTTTGAAATAAAAATTGAATACTTAAAGAGAACTGTTAACAAATTATTTCAACTGTCAAGACCATTTCCTGACTTACATAATCTCACCTCTGTTTAGCACTCTGTAAAAAGATATTCTATTCTGTAATAAACAGATTTGAATTTACAAAAAATATATTTATCAATATATTTGTGTCCCCTGTATTTTCTAAGTTAATTACTGGAGTCAAGCACAGCTTACATGTTCATTTTATACTTCAAACGCTTCTCTGCAAACATTAATTTTAGAATTTCCAAAAGAGAATTATATTATTTTTTTCACAGAAAAAAATTAGGGATTTTCTAATTTTTACCTATATAGAGAAATGAAATGTGTTCTAATTCCCTCAGCTTATCAATAAAAAGGACATCATCAAAACAAGATCAACCTCAAACCAATTTTAAAAGCAAGTAAGGGAGTAGACTTGAGTATTTATTAACCACCAGTGTATGCATGAATTCAGATATTTTCATCTGAAGCGCTATGGTGTTGAAAAAAATACCCATTCCTTTATAAATGTTAATGCTAATAACCTGGTCAAGACTTTTGGAGTTTATAAACATAATTGGTTTTATAATCTTGTGATGTGAAAATCAATTTTAAAATTTTTGGCTTTGAATTGATTTGATTTCAAAACCAGCTTTATTCTGTGTTTCCACGGCATTTAGACTCAACAGAATGATGGGTCAGTATCCTCCCCTCCTCCAATCCCAGTTTCTTGCCTGTTTAAAATTCTCCTAGTCCCTCTGCTACCAACAGCCCTGTGGTGAGACAGGCACAATTTGGTGGAACTATTAATTCTTTTGAGGCTGTAATTTTTGTTCTAGAATCTAACACTTCATTAAGTTGAAATCGTTTCATTATGAAAGGAAATATTCACAGAGAATTTAACCAATGAATGGAAAATCACTATTTCCAACCAGTTTGATTCAGACTAAATGTTGAAGCTAGTTAATAAATTTGGTTTATGCTTTGAATTTTAAAAATTTTTAAATCATAGGCAGATGAAGACAGAAGGTATTCATAAGCTTTTAAGTGTGCCACAGAGAAGCAAACATGGCATATAAAAATAGTTTTAAAAATAGTTTTAAATACTGTTTTAAATGTGCCAGTTTTGAATTCATTGAAATTGAATACACACTTATACTTTATTTTTTTTAAAAACGCATTGTATACTAGACTTCACACTATCACTTAAGCACAAAAATTCAGTCATCTTTATTTCACTCATTTACTCGCCCAACTATTTATTGAGCACAAACTTGGTCAAAGTATTGAGGTAGACATTTTGGGACAAAAAAAAAAAAAACACTGACAAGTATACTTCCCTAGAGAAGAAAAATTTAAAGAAGAGATACAGAAACTGTAGCCTCTAATCACAATTATTGCACCAAGATCATTACAAATGGCATGAGGTGTTATGCAGAATACTAGGAATGCTTCTCTAAAGATGTGGTACATGAAGTTATATCAGAAAAATTATCCAGTCCCTCTTACATGAAGGAAGAAGAAGGCAAAGATTATTTCAACAGCAGATATACAGAGGGCTGATATAGTATGACTCATTCGAGGAGTTAAAAAGGAGAAGGAAGAGGAGGAGGAAGAGAAGGAGAAGAGAAAGGAGGAAGAAGAGGAAGAAAAAGAAAACCTACTGGCATTGGAACAGAAAAAAACAAACAGGAGAATCAACAAGAAACACACCTTGTAGATGCAAACCCAGCCCCATTAACCTATGGAGTCCCTGGTCTTGAACAACTCAAGCCCTTTGCCTGTACTACAAGGCATAACATTGACTCCATAATTATTACAAGCATTAAGAGTTAACATGGTCAGAAGTTTATGGCACATAGGAAATACTAAAGAAATATTAGATTTTCTTAATAGGAGGTTGACTTAATCCCAATGAGTGTCTGAACAAGTTATTTAGCACAAATGTCCTTTCTGGAACTAAAGCCTTAGTTAAAGAGTTAGTTGAGAGCTTCTTAGCATCCCACTGCTGAGGTTCAATACTTTGAAACAAATGGGCATCATGGAAAAAAATCAAAGGACAGTCCCACAAAATTCAAGAGGTTTTATAGTTTAATTGTTTTTTAATGTTCTGGTCACTGTATTGCTATTCCATTTATTTTGTATTCACACTGATACATCTATTTTTAGGACTGAGTACCATTGTTTTCTCTAGATACCAAGTCCATCATTGCAGTTCTTTATTACAGGCAAATACTTACAATAAGAATTCTGTAAGTTTAAAAAAGTATAGCCATGTGATGTGACCAAATTACAAAAAAAAAACATTCAGATAAATGTCTTTGAACCTAATTCTTTTTCTTTCAGCCTGACTTCCTTCTGTTCATTCAATATCTTACAGTTTCAGTTCATTCCTTACTGTGCAGCTTTTTTTTCATTTCTTTTGAGTCCTGGTCACTTAAATTTAATTAAAACCTTTTTATTTTGTTGATCACTTTTTTCCTTCCTGTTTGGCTATAGAGATGATAACATTTAGAGCCTCTCAACTGATGATTAATAAAGCCAGTACTTCTCATGCCATTTGTTATAGACAGGAGATGAGTCCAGGCCTGTTCTTTAACTTGAGGTCATAAAGTTTTCACATAGAGCCTACAAACACAGAATTTCCTACAGAGACCAGCAAACCCGATGATAGTGATGTTCTCAGTCCAAGTACTTATCTGGCTCTCATAGTACAACAGAAATTCAGACTCTGGGTAAATCCCTCTCTGCTCTCTTGGAAAGATTCCCAGTTTTACTGATGCTCATTCAGGAAGACATTCAGAAGTTTTCTAAATTTATCTGAAAATGAAACTACTCAGGGGAGTGACTACAATCCATTTATAGTCTGGGTCTGGATGAACATCCATCCTGAGGCTTGCCTGCATTTGTCAAGACTGAAAGCATTTGTTCCTAAAAGCCAAATGTATACTTGCTTCATTTGGTTCCCAAATTCTGTGTGAGGGCTTTGAATGAACATTAAAAAGAGCCTAAAACCAATACAGTTCCATTACTATCTTCACTTGGAATTATGAGAAGCTTTTCTTACAGAAAACTGGTGGGCTGTCTCATTCCTATTTTTCAATTCTACACTTTTTCTAGGTTATAGATTAGTAAAAATTCTTATGAGAAAACTTAGAAAGCAACATCATACACACTTATCACTACTCACTTCCCTAATAAGATTCATCATAAATGTTTTGTTGTATTTTTATTCTCATTCAGTTAAACCCCAGAAAATAGTGCTTATGTAATGAAAATGAAATCTAGAATCTATCTCCACCTATACCACAAAATCAGTCACTTAAATTTCCTCAAAACTTTGTAGCATTCATAAAGATGCACATATATTTTAAAGATGATCCCATTTTTTCGAGAAACTGAAATGAGAATGTTGACATTAAATTCAATAACCTTCAGACAGTAGGAGATAAAGTTGACTTAGGCTGAGCAAAGAAAGAAATTAGTATTTTTTGATCATTATTTTTAGAGAAACGTATGCATAAAAAAAGAAGTCATTAAACTCTTTGGGAAATTATATTGCCAAGACAATTTGCAACCCTGGTTAAATTATATTTCATAAGTTGGTGATTTTTTTTTAAAGTTAAATCACAAACCAAGAAATTGTGGTTGAATTTAGGGCCATTGATTCTGGGCCTTTTAAAAACAGATACAATTTGAGAGAGGTTCAAGATGGCCGACCAGCAGACACCGCCGTGTCCCTTAGGAAATAAGGGTCAGGGTTTTCAGCGGGGATCCAGGTTGTGGACACAAGCTGCGGCCACACTCTGAGCTCCAGACATCTCCAGGCACAGCATCCTCATGACTGGAAGCTGCCATCCAGGACCAGCACTTGCCAGAGGCAGTGAGTACACAGAAGCCCGTGGCTTCAGCCTACCGGCCACCTGAGGCTTTACTTTGGCCTCAGCCGGCTTCCCTTGGGTTTCTTCCCTGACCCTCCTGCTCTCTGTCTTTCCCGTCCCTCCTGGGCCCTTGTGCTTCTTTCTTTTTCAACTTTTTTTTCCTTTTATTTTATTTTTATATTATTATTATTATTATTATTATTA
>PVHP010013889.1:0-40007 GCA_004024765.1 Zapus hudsonius | reverse complement strand
AGATGCAAGATGACTTCTTCCTCTATGCATTAAGATAACACGGATACTGCTTGACATAGACAGTGTGTCTGACCAGAAATGTGCCGTGTCAGACTGCTAATAAGTCCCCCATGAAGTTAGTATTCTGTCTATATGACATTTGAATTCCTGGTATACCAATTTTATCTGTCAAAAATATATTCCAGTCCTTCTCATGTGTCTTCATATTGATCTGTTTTCTAGAAAGAGTTGTTCTTTTTAAGTTATTTCTCTTAAGATAGGATTATAGAAGTGGCTATTGGGCAATTAAACACACACACACACACACACACACACACACACACACACACACACACTGAATTAGTTGACACACATCTGCTTATATTGTGGGTCACGATGTCAAATGATGTAGCATACGTACATGTGCAGGTAACGAACCCCTTGGCAACAATAGGGCACTTCTGAATGTGCAGTGGCCAACACTGAACACAGAACATGTGCACTTAATACTGCACTTGCCTCCACCTCATGCACCACCACCATGCACTGAAACCCAGACTCAGCTCCAACTTGAGAATATTGTATTCCATGGGTTGCAATGTTTCTTCTGTGCATAGTATTAAATTTTCCACCATTGGGGGCTGGAAAGATGGCTCAGTATTTAAAGGCACTTGTTTGAAAAATCTGAGGTTTGGGTTTTATTCTCCAGCCAGATGTACAAAGTATCACATGCATCTGAAGTTTGTTTACAGGGGCAGGAGGTTCTGGCATGCTCTCTATAGTAAATATATATATATATATAAACATAAATTTAAAAGTAAGTTTTTTGCACTTACACAAATATAATATTTTAATCACTGACTTAAATTTTATCATTATTAAGTTAGAGCTATGGGTTCATATCATAAGTGATTAGAAGATATGGAGAGTGTCCATATTAACTTTTAAAACTAAATTAATTTTTTAGTATTTAGAATAGAACTTCAAGAAAAAAAATATTTATTTGATCTATTTTAACTTTTAAAAAATTCATGCTGATTTTTTAATTGAAACATAACATAATCCTGCCTACCACACTTCTTTGCCCCGCCTCACCCATTCCCATCACAAACTCTCTCTTCTTTCATAACATGCACGTCTTTGTTTTCTTTCCTTCCTGTAGCATCCACAACGTGTTGGTGGTTCTCATTTCATACAGTTCCTGACAGGTAACAACTGTTGCTCTAAGGTCATGAATACAGTGAATGCATGGTGTCTGGAAGGCTTTGCAAGTATCTCAAACTGCAGAGCTATCTGCTCAGCACAAGAAGGTTTTTTTTGTTTTTTTTTTTCCCAAGGTAGGCTCTCACGCTACTCCAGCCAGACCTGGAATTCACTACTTAGTCTCAGGGTGGCCTTGAACTCAGTGTTCCTCTTACCTCTGCCTTTGGAGTGTTGGGATTAGAGGTGTGTGCCACCACACCCAACCTACAAGGAGTTATTCAGCAGTTACAGTTTATAAATAATTAGAAAATATTTGATTTTAGAAAAAAATTAGCAATTTAATATATTTCACCAATTGTTAAGACTTCTGAGGGATCCTGAGACATTAAAGCTTTGTACATAATTTGACAAACATAGAGAATGTTTTACATATTAGATCTCAAATTGAAAATTATCATATATTTTTAATGTCTAAATTAATTGTATCAAGCATTGTTCATGAGTTCTGATCAGATGCCCCAACTTTTGTCTTAGTCTTAGTAGCTAAGTGCTTCAAAAGAAACTAGACCCTTCTACAAAACAAGGAAGAAAAAGCTGATTTGTGTGAGTTCAGGATGGAATTTCCACAACCCTGCAGCCCTTACTGCTTCAGACATAGGCTTGTTGGACCAGGCCTTCCTGAAGCCAAGATGAAATTCATGAATGTGTAATGAGAGGCTTAAAGGGAGAGCCACAAGTTTGAGGCTGTCCTAGACCATAGAGAAAGACCCTGTTTCAAAACACAAACAAAAGCAACAAGAAGAAGTATTCTTGTGACTGAGCTCTGCTCAATGAGACCTACATGGACATCCCAAGAGTATTTGCAGTGCTATTAACATGCAGGTGCTCTTTGTACTTTACTGTGTTTGGAACATTTTGGATGAGGACATGATTCATGGAACTACTGCAATGAAGGAATTCCCTTAGTCCTTCCTAATTGGGGCTCCTTCCTCTATTCATGATTCCACTGACTCTTGGTCAACTATAGCCTGAAATGAAATAGTTTAACAAATAGCACAAAATTTTCATTTGCATGGTATTTTGGATAGTATGAACAAGTCTTGAGCCTTCCTGCTTCATCCTTCCGAGCTGAATATTTTTTCTCCAGGATAGCCACCCTGTGTACATTACCTATCTGTTGTTACTTTGCAGCAGTCTTGGGTATCAGCTCCAATGAGGTGGTAGCTCAGAGCTTGTGTTCTGGTAACTCCCATTTTATGTAATAAGGGTGGGTAGTAATTCCGGCAATACAGATATAACAATAGACCATTAAAGCGCTTTCATTCAGTGAAAATGGTAAAAAGCCAAAAAAGTTATTGAATTAAAACAGAGAAGAAAGAGATAGAGAAAAAAAAGACAGATACCACATTCACAAAGATTTTCTACAGTACATTATTTGTTTTATTTTATTATTAGCCTTATATCATATCTAATTTATAAAATGATCTTTATCATATATACACATATATAAAATCCCACTATGTTTTGAGCTTGGTGGTATCTGGCATTCACCAGTCTTGGGATATTTCCATTGGAGAAAGGGACACTGGTGGAAGTCAAGAGGGTCAAGTTCAGTGTGACCAGAGTGACAGGCAAACAACCACCTGGTTAATGCATGCCATCATTAATGGAGTGAGTTACCTCTGGAATTTCCTGCCTTTGTACTATTAAAAGTAACATATGAATATTATTATGCAAATATATTTTTAATTAGATAAAACATGCTAATTGACCTTATACATGTCTTCATCAAAAGCCACACATCAAAAAACAAAATTACGATGCCCTTTAGGGATAGCGTTGGTCAGATCCCACAGAGCAAAGCAAATCCACTGCAAGCTTGAATGCTGAGACCCACTTAGGGCGTTTGGAGTGGAAATGGAAATTCTCATGATAGTCTTGTCTGCCATTGGCTCAGATGCTTTTCATCATCATCATCATCATCATCACCACAATCCTTGATGCCAGCTCTATCCTAGTTACTGTGCCTTCTGAACCTCAATCTTTTTATAAGAAAAGATAAATTATTACATATTATTTTTTCTAAAAAAATTCCATCAAGCCTTAAACTTCTATATAAATGCACTATATAAATGCACTTATTTTTAAATTAGTAGATATTTATTGCAATATTTTACTTACAAAAAACACATAGTCCTAAGGAGTTTTCACAGATATTTTTTCTACAGAATAGGGAAGTTCTGTACTTTCACCCAAGTACTGTAACAAGCATGGGAAATAAAACACTCTATAGCCCAAATATGGCCTCCTCATGAATGGAAGAGAATCATTAAATAATTAATTACAATTATTATTAATATATCAAGGACACACATAATGGTTGAAAGGATCTCAGAGTATACCTCCAAGGAAATGAAATTGAAGCTTGAAGTTTAGGGATGTGCTTATGAATTTGCCCATTTCAAAAGGCTGAAGAACAAGAAAATAGATCAATCTGGGGGCATAGTGGAAGTGGAATATAGTTGAGAAACTTCCAAAATCCAGTAGCTATGGAGAGAGTGGAGGGTGACTAGAAAGACAGGGAAAGATCTTAAAGAATGTGGAATACCATGTTACTTTTCACGTAGACAATGGGAATTCTGTGAAAAGACAAAGTTGGAGGGAGCCGTGCCTTGGTTTCTCCATATCCATGTTCTTCTGTGTCCTGGGCATGGTTCAACATTCTTTGAGAACAGATTACAAGTCTCTGTGAATAATTCATCTTAGAGCCTTCCCTTCTGGTGCTAGGTAACCTTACAGATGAGGTTCAGCAGTTCATCAGAAAGAGTCAAAGTGGAATGAATAGGAATGGTTTGGAAATGGTCTGATGGCTGGATACATATTTTCTGGACAATTGAGTGCTCATCAGCTGTTCTTAGTGGGCAATGACTGAATCACTAGATAGAATAAGGAAAGTGGATCCTCGTAGGAAGCAACATTTTGGTGTATAGGCCTCTTAATTCAGTAGATGCGGATGAATGTTTATAAACACCTATCACAGCTATAGTAGGGAACTAATGTTTAGTCTAAGATTTAATATATTAGGAAGACAACTCACATGCATTATTATTATCAGCCAGTGTGGTAGTTTGAATAATGTCCCCCAGTAGATTCAAAAGTTTATTATAATTGTAAATTGTCTCCAGCTAGTTCTGGCTGGAGGAGGTGTGTCACCTTAGCCAGATCCTAGGGTTCAGCTCTAAGGTATTTATGGGGTGGGTCTGGAATTCTAGCTACACATATGCAAAAAGCAGTCTGAGCTCAAGTTTGGAGTTCCTCTTGTTTTGCTAGTTTGGAGTGTGCTAGCTTGCTTGCTTCTGGAGGTGCTGTTTCTCTCTCTGCTTGCTTCTATAAAAGGGAGCCAGCCTTTTTCCTTAAATTCCCCTGGACCTGGATTTGTTCAATAAATATTTTCCTCCCCCAAATTGTGCCTGGTTTGGAGATTCATCCCGGCGACATGTGGCTGACAATGACAACCTGTGAGCACTATTTTCTTGATAAGTCACTAAATTTGCAAATAGTGTCTATAAATTCAAAATACCTGTAAGGATGAAATGTAGATTTTCACATTTTATGACAGCTAATATGTCTTAGTTAGATTCAGGATTCTTTTCTGTATAAAATATCTTCCACAAACAATCTTTAATCTGGAGTTATATGTGTAATCACTTTTCCTGAAGAGTCTTTTTAGATATTTTGTCATTAGTCTTGAGGTTAATCTATTTATCTTAAGTAGTAAGTTAATTTTTTTCTAATTTTCCCAGCATGAGGTTTTGCTATATGGTATTTTTTCACTTGAGTAGAGGTAAAATAAGATGCAGCATTTCAATATAAGGCACATAGAAAAAGGAATGAGGTCATAGCTCAACCGATTGAGTGCTTTCTTAGCATGCCAGAGGCTTTGGCCTTGGGTTTGATCTTTAGCACTGTAAAAAATACAAATAAACAAAAATAAATCATATGCCATATAAGTTGTGCCCTGATCATATTGTGCAAGCATGGTATCTATCACTCAAAGAGTGTGTTTTGATAAATATTAGTTCGACAGGATGTATTTTGATATATTTATTTTGTAAAATTAGTGACTGCCTTTCTGAAGGAAAAATACAATGGAGAAATTATGACTTTTCAAGTTTCAAACTAATCAAAGTATTCTTTCTATATGTCTAGATGCAGTGTGTTATTTACTTCATTACTGTTTGGATTTATTTAAGGATCAGTATTATAAAATTAAAAACTGAAAAATTTTGAAATATTACCTTGAATCATATCAAACAATAACAAATTAAAATCAGAACTAAAAATACATGAGAGTAATAAAAACATTAGTTGAAGTTGGGGAACACTATCAAAGTAGATAGAACTTGAAACTCAGGATACATAAGCTTGAAGTCCATGAGGCTGAGGCTAGCTTCATGGGCTGCTTTCCACAACAGATAATTACTTATTAGTAAGGAAAAAAACACAAGAGGCTACAAAGTTAAGTAGTGATAAGTCAGCAAGAAGCTAGGACTCTTCTGAGCATCTGGCATCTTCCAGGTCAGAGAAGGTAGAGCTGTTGCTAGGGCAGCCAGTGCTTGGGGGGCCAAGATGTCACAAGGGATTAAATGTGTTTCAGAGAGCTTCATATGTTGCTCTATATTTTCCATTAAAATATTTTCTAATTCATTAGAACTAAAAAAGTTACAGTGAAAAGATTGAAGAGGGCTGGAGAGATAGCTCAGCGGATAAGGCACTTGCCTGCAAAACCTAATGAGACAGGTTAAATTCCCAGTATCCATATAAAGCCAGATCCACAAAGTGGTACATGCATGGGGAGTTTATTTGCGGAGGCTATTTTTTCTGTTCTTTTCTTCATTTATTTTGAAGGAGAGAGAGAGAGAGAGAGAGAGAGAGAGAGAGAGAGAGAGAGAGAGAGAGAGAGAGAGAGAGAGAGAGAGAGAGAGAGAGATATTCTGTGTTTTTTTTTTTTGTTTTTTTTTGTTCTCTCTCTCTCTCTCTCTCTCTCTCTCTCTCTCTCTCTCTCCCCTTCTCCTTGGAAATAAATAGATAAAAATTTTTTTAAATATTTTGGGTAGGCAAACAGAGATTATAAAAAAATTATAAAGTTGAGAAGATGAATTTTGGAGTGAATATCTCTCCAATGCAGAGGCCCATAGTAAATTCACTGGAATCCCGGTGAGAGCTACCAGTGTACTCTGATTTAAGAGAAAGACACATTATCCTGTAAAGTAGCAACAAATTATATGTGCTATTGAGTATGTGAAATGTAACTCATCCAAAGAAGGACATATGACAGTGTAAAGTACACACTGGATTTTTAAGCCTTAATACCAAAAGGAAATTTAGAACCATATTTAGTACATTCTAAATAAATTTTACATGAATATGTTCAATGGATGGCATTTAGACATGTTTGGTTAAATAAAATAATGATAAAATTATCCCCCCTTTTCTTTTTATGCTTTAAAATAGGGAATTAACACAGTGATACAGAGTGCTTGCTTAATGCATACAAGACCTCAGTATAATCTCTAGTACTACAAAAAACAAATCAAGTGTACATGCAATTCAGAAATACCTTAAAGAAATGACAGAAAGAATGACATAAAAACTGTATTTAAAATGCTAGAGGTCAAGAACTTTCTCAAACTGGTGAAAAGCAAACATTTTCATAACAAAAAGTACAACAAAAACTATATGTACATCTATCAGAGATTAAATAATCATATCAAACTATAGAAAACTCTCAAGTCACTATATCATCTACTTTTTCATTGCTGGGACCAAATACCCAACTATAAGCAACTCACAGAAGGAAAGGTTTATGTCATTTTACAGCTTTGAGGGGATGTCTATCCTGAGGTAGAAAGCATAGCAGGGCAGACAGCTGGTGTCACACCTTCCCATCAGCAGGGAGAAAGTAGAAAGGCACAAAAGCACCAAGCAGGCTGGACTATAAAACCTCAAGGTCCTCCCCAAACCCCCAGTGAAAGACTTCTTCCAGAAAGGTCCCATATCCTAAAGCTTTCACAAACTTCTAAAATAGTGCCACCAACTGGGAATCCTGCACATAAATACATGAATCTGTGGGAGCTTTCCATATCCAAACTACTATAGTCACTCAAGAATAATGGTATCTTACTAAAAATTTTCAATATTAAAGTTAACAGTTTACAGTGAAAGTAATAGAAAAGAAATAAAATAAACATTTAATCACTTGAAGTATAAGTAAATTAGATGGTCTAGTTATAATTGAATAATATTTGATGATAGTCACATTTCTAACAAATATCAAACTGCCTAAAACAAACAAGTATATACAAACAAATATATACAATATTTTTGATGAAAGCATCATTTAACATAGGGGAGAGTTCAACAGGCATTACTAGTCTACTTTTTTTTGTTCTTGCAGAAAAACATTACACCGAAATAAGGAAGAGAAGAGGAGCTCACCAAAGAGAAGTGGTCACAGTGAATAGACGCTGTTACCTGGATGCAGCCACTTCCCTCTGACTGCTTTGCTCTTCACAGAGGTTAATTCTCCCTAAGCCATGGGATGGCAAGAAACAGCAGTTTTCTGACTTGACCACGATTTTTTTTTAGTACAATTGGCCTTCCATAGTTTAATTTGATACTCAAAAAGAACATCTTGAGTTTTGATTTAATTCCTGTCATGCTGGAGGTCTTATGGGGATTGATGTGTTTTATATACTATATCCACTGTAACTTTGGCTAGCATGCTTGTGCACTTGTAGGCTCTTGAAGTTGGTTGTTCAACTTCTGTGTGGAATGTTTCGTGTAGTATTCTCTGTAGGTTTGGCTTTGTGATCATATAGTCATAGAGCTGGCTTTTATGCTGGAATACTTTCCTTTCTCATTCTAGTATGAGGGATACTTTCACTGGATATAGTAGTTTGGGTTGGAAGCCATAGTTGTTTAGACTTTGAAGTCCTGCATTCCAAGCCTTTCTGGACTTCATGCTTTCCATTGAAAAATAGGTGGTAACTCTGATGGAATTGCCTTTGTATGTGATGAGTTGGTTCCTGCTGCTTTTAGTACTCTCTCTTTGTTTTCCGTGTCCAGAGTTTTAACTATGATGCATTTTTCTTCATCGTATCTATCACTTTGTCATGTTCCAGTTTCAAGTCAAAGTTTGATTTTCTTAATGCTGTCTAAAATTCATTCTTGCATTTGTTCATGTCTTCAGTAAGCTTAATCAGTTTGTTATAGAGCTCCTCTAATTGTTGGCTTAACTTCAAATTGTTTATCTCTCTTTTGACATCCCTGATGAAGCTTGTGCACTGTAAAAACTTATTCAGTTCCATTTTGTTTATGTGATTTCTGAATGTTGCTTCAAGCTCAGCCATTATCTTGGTCAGAGTGCCAGTGTGTTAATGGCCTGTGCACCCCCACCTAGTGAGGGGAAAAGTGTGTCCAAGGCCTTGTAGGGTCTTCAGGGAGTGTTCTGTTTGGGTTTATGCTGGATTTGAGTGGAGTGGCATGGTATGGCACACACTGATGCACAGGTTGTGGAGATTACAGGTGTGCCAGCATTTCTGGGCTGCTGGCTGGTATGAAAGTTTCTTTGAATGCCAGAAATCTCCTCTACCTGTAATCACCACTGTGCCTTTCCTTGGGACTCAGGGGGTTCCAGAGCAATAGCACTTGCCTCTCTTCCCCCACTGTTCCCTGGTGGGTGGATTGTGGAGTTCACACTGATCAGTCAGACAACACTGTGCTCCTTAATTTGGGTAGAAGCAAGGCACCAAGTGACTAAGGTAGGCAGGAGTGGTGTGTGTGGGAGGAGGAGGAAGTGAGAGAATTTAAATCTTATATCTTTAGTGTTCTGTTTTGTGTTCGAGCTGGATTGAAGTGGGATAACATTGTATTCACAGATGTGCAAGTTGTGGAATTTACAAGGGCTCCAGCCACTCGAGGATGGTATTAGAGACATGGTTGGAGGTGGGCAGGACAAAGTGGGATCACAGGCCTCAAACAAGCCACACCCCTCATCAACTCAGGGTGCACAGGCCCCTAACACACAGGCACCCTGAAGCACAGCTCCCAAACTCAACCTTCACTACCTTGAGTGAATGCAGGACCCCAGACTCAGTGGTCCACTCACCTATCTGGCACAAGCTCTAAACATCCAGCATTCTTTACCAGCCTGGAGTGCTCTGACCCCAAGCAAGCTGGCACTGAGAACACACTGACGCCAAACATACAGGCCCCCTCACCCTCCAGGAGCACACAGGCACCAAACACACTGTTGCCCAGAACACAAAGGCCTTGAACACACCTTGTCCCTCACTAGCTGGAGGTGCACAGGCCACTAGCACACTGGCATTCTGAAAGCACAGGTCCCAACTCTAAGTAATATGGAAAGGAAATAAAAGTATCCAGACACATATTTGAGGTAGGATTCAGTGTGCCTAAACAAAGATGCTACATGAAAATAAATGAAACTAAAACAAAATCATTGATGTGGCCCACATGGGGTGGTGACACCAGTAATCCTATTATTTAGGAGGAGGTAGTAGGAGGATCAGGAGCCCAGGGTCATCCTGGCTACATAGAAAGTTTGAGAGCATCCTGGGCTACATGAGACTTTTTTAATGTAAATAAGAACATTCAGGGGTGTTGATGATCTATAAAATATGGGTATATGTAGGCTACAACAAGTTATCTCATATATAAAAACTATTTTATATTTTGTTCACTAAACTGGGTGTGTATATTCTATGTATTGGGGACCATGCATTGACTATCCTCTGAAAATAAGCTTCTTTGAATTTGATTGGTCTAGTAGTCCTTTGTGTATTGTTTTAAACATCATTAATTATATCAAAGTTCTCTGATTAGATTGTTACTTGAATTGCACTGATTTTTTTTTTTCTAGTTCTATGCTGGCTTCAGTATTTTCTTCTCACATTTCATGCTGGCGTTTGGAGTTTTTAAAATGTTATTTTATTGCATCAAGTTATTTGGCATAATTCCCATCCTCACATACCATGCACGTTGATTGTGTTGAGGGAAGTGTCACAGAGGAGACATAGTTGCCAGGAAAATAAGGCAATGTCAGCTAAGATCTAAAAAGCCATTCTTTAAATCCAGTATACTGGCATGTTGTATTAAAAGAGGTTAATATATGAAAAATATATGAAAGACATTGGAGCAATGTTTGAGAGCTATAGACCAAAGATCAATATGTCAAGGTGTGTTTAACATCATTATTGTGGGAGCCTCACCTGAGGCTCTAATTGGAAGAAGTATATACCCATTAAAAACTATTTCTCAAACAGCGAAAGGTTCTTATTCATAATGGTTATAAAAGAATCCAAACTACTCATTCTCTCTTCCACTCTGCTATTTGACTATCACATTTTTATCACCATTCTATCAACTATCAGAAATCACAGACACAGACACACGCATGCACACACACATGCACACACACCATGAGAATTGGAGATACAAATTTAGTGAAAAATAAACACTTTAGTAAAAAATGTCAATTTTAAGCATAGTGACACACCTTTAATGCAAGCACTCTGGAGGTTGAGGTAGGAGGATTGTGGAAAGATCAGGGGCACCCTGAGACGACATAGAATTTCAGGTCAGCCTGGGCTAGAGTGAGACCCTACCTCTACAAAAAAAAATCAAACAACAAACAAAAATATAAATTTTGGAAAGTATTCTGCAATAATATTTAAATAATAAATGCCACTACACATCTGAAAGAATGTTTTTTCACTACATTTTATTCACATGTAAAGTCAGTATTAATTGAATAGATATTCTATATAAAACTTTTTTTTCATAACAGGAGAGCAGATACAGCAATTATTGTGTAAAGTATACTCTTGTGGATTGTCTGAAGGTTGTAGAAAATAAAGTATGTCTTATTTTAAAATATTACCTAATATTTCAAATATTGAATATTCAAAATATTTAATGATCTCTAGGCATATGATTTTACATTACTTTGAAAGATCAGAGATCTTTAAATTTTCATATATATATATATATACTCTGAAATGATAGATTTTGTTTTTTAATTTGCTTACAAAATGATTAAGATTACTAAAGTAAGCTTTGCTCATACTACATGTAGAGTCTCAGACAAATTTAGAATGACAGCCTGGTTAGCTTCCTGAACTATGATGGACAGGCACAGATGCCAGGGCTTGGTAAAACCTGCCCATATCCTGGTTTCATGACTTATTAGCACAATAAATTATATATTCCGAGTAACGAGAAGACAGGAGCTTGAAGGCTCCTAACATAGAGGAATGCTCCGAGATAGAAGCGTGAATTGTCCTGATTTGATGAGCACATTTTGTATAAAGACACTACTGGATGGTCTTACTTAAATTCATATTGACATCAATTAACATAATAATTTTTAAAAGGTCTGCAACTTTAGAAAAGTTACTTTTCATTTCCCTGCCTCTCTTTCCCCTTTCACAGAGTGGATATCATTTGGAGAATTGGACCTGTAGGTTTCATCAGCACAGCCAGTGAAGGTGGATTTGGGGCATGCTCCTTTACTTTCCATCTATGAAACAGGGCCCGCATTTATGTCAGAGTTCAGGGAAAGATTAATGCAAGGCTCTCAGTGCAAACACAGAACTAACTCAAAGGTATTTGATGGTACACAGAAGGCTCTTTCCTTGTGTTATTTGAGGAACTTGAGATAAAATGAATAGAAGGTGGAAAGCCCCTGACTCCAAAGAACTCATCAAAGTTAAGATTGCAAGAGAGAGTCCAACAAACTATTTAGTGTGTGTAAGTACTTGGAATGAACCCCCTGCCCCTCATCCCACTCCCTGCCCCAAAACCTTTGCCTGAAGCTTAAGTTACAAAAACTGATGCACTAACTCTGCATGTGTGTGTGTGTGGGGGGGGGGTTGTTACATAAGAAATCTAAGTAAAAATAGTTTAACATTTTACCTGAATTTGTTATAATTGTTGTGGAGTGTGTCTTACTCTCAAAGCCTGTCTTTTTCTGGACATCCATTTCAAAAAATTATAAAATGCATTTTTAAAAAACAAAGACCCTATGTTTATTTTCCCTTAAAACAAAAGAAAACAAATATTTACTTTTTTAACTCAGTTAAATATGTTGCATAATTCTTTGAAAGGATTAAATAATTTTCTCCTTTTCTGGACATTTTTGTTTTTCCTTTTTGTTTTAGGTTTCACACTAATCATATCTCTGTCTAAATGTCTTTTCTAGCAAATGTTTTAATGCTCCCCACAGCTATATGAGGATATAATATCCCACTTTACCAGAGTCAAGAGCAGTTCAGAGAGAATGACAAATACCTATGTGCTGAGTCCTCCCTCCCCCAATGCACACCACACACCTCTGGCTGCTACCAACAAAGCCTCCTTCCTGCAGAGGTAAGTAGCCCAGGTGAAGGTTAGCAGAAACTCCCTCCTGCTATTTGGTGAACACTCACGGTGATGGCCATGTGAAGGAGACAGGCAGTGGCCTCTCTGACCCATGAGCAGCTGGGTTGAGAAAGGGCATCAGAGAAGAGTGGGTTCAGCATTCTGGAAACCTTGGAGGACTGGGGGTGCTGTGGCCAGGGTAGGTAACGACCATTACAGTCCTTTTCAGTGCTGTCATTTATGGGAACACAGCCTAGCAGGGTTCAGCATCCTAGACAGGCGACAGTGGGAACTCTCTAGAGACATGGCAAATGGCAGGTATAAAGCAGCAGAAAAGTGACTGGGGAATAATAAAATAAGAGGAGAGCTAAACCAGTGACCCTTGTCGACAGTGAAAAGCGCGAGATTAGAAAATGTTTCATGCTAATTTCCATGGAGATTTCTTTAATTTAGCGAAGATTGCTTCCCGGCTAGGCCTGGCCTGCGCCCACCGCGTCCTCGGTGGTCCGTCCACCGGAGCGCAGCGCAGGTCACCGCGGCTAGATGTCTCTATCAGCCAGCAGCCAGCTCCAGGGCTCCTTGCTTACTTACCATGCTTGTCACATGATGGCTTCATCCGGCCCCTCTCCTCCTGATCCGTTCAAGCTCTTTCTCCAGCCTGGCGTAGCAAAGGAGATTTGTGGGTCACCGAGCTGGCACGTTGCATATAAAGTCATCAGCCAGGCAGCTCTGCCTCGATCATTTCTCATATTGTTCTTACTGGGGGCCAAGGATGACTGGTTCTCTTTAAGAAATAGTTTAATACTATACTCTACCCAAAAAGAAAGAGCTAAATTTAAAGATACCAACAAATTAGAGACTGCTACAGTTTATCAAGGTTCCCATGCTCTGTTACATGAAACTTAACAGCTGTGTAAGATCTTTTAGGAAATACGCAAATGATTGAAAATATTGCATCAATTCTGTATTATATAACACGGTTAGTATTTGAGAATTTGGCTGAAAACATGTGAAGCCCTTTGCACTTCTTTTATGCATGCCATTTAAAGCCTTGAAGATGACTCTGAAGTGGGGGCTGAGATAAAAATGAAAATAGCAACAGGTATGTTAGAAAGTGCTGCTGTGTAAGAAGCATGCCCAGGGAAGATGTGGGTCAGGTACTACAGGAAGGTTAAAGCAATGTGCACATTCATACAGCTCGGGATTGCTGTGGGCTTCATGGTGAGGATTGTTCTGTTCATAATTAGGGTCAGAATTATTCTCTTCTTTTTCTTCCAGGAGATATCCTCCTGCTTCCCCTAATTCTCTTTAATAAAGGGACAGAGTTCCCACAGATACCCCATGAAAAACTGAGGAAAACTCTTCTGCCAAGTCATGTTTGATCAAAGATGTTCTTGTACTTCATGATGCTTGGAGTCTGCATCCCTCTGTTAACTTTGCTGCTCAGGTGTGCATCCTTCTGACGGGGGTGGTCTGGTGTGCATCTGCTCTGTTCCTTATGTTTCTTCTGCAGTACTCTACTTCAGGATTTTCTGCCTACACTTCCAAATTGCTATTGTAATTTTGTCTTAAGAACACAGGGTTTTTGCTGTGTATATAAATTATTGACAACCTCCATACATACATATATATACAATGCACCCAATGCACCTGGTATAATCCCCTCCCACCATTCTCCTTTGTTCTGGCTTCCCCATTTCCCCTCATTGAGCTCCCTGTTCTTTCTAACTAGAGACTCTTCTATTTTGATAACTTTTTAATTTTCCTTCCTCCATTTCCAGGACATTTTTAAGGACCTGACATTACACAGGTCATGTACAAGTAGCAATAGCCACTCTGATGTCATGGATGCACAGGCCACCCTGTGTCTTGAAGACAGAATATACTGTTTTTATTAACATGCTTGAAGGAGATGAATGCTGAAAATACCAGGTCAGGCATTTTTGGAATTAACCATTAAAATGTTTTGTCTTTAACAAAACTCAAGTCTCCAGTTAAACTCTTAACTCATGAGAGGATATATATTTCTACCAGTTTTGGTGTATTTTCGCAGGAATAAGAGTGGCTTAGTAAGTAAGGATTTTCATCATAAGTAGGGATCAATAGTAAGGACTTTAACTGAAATCCTTACTATTAATGATAGTAACTAAATATAAAAATTTTGCATGTCTTACATGATATCAAAAACATAATTTATCCTATATCCCGGCACAGATCATTTTATAAATACTCAGCTAATGAATTTTTCATAAAGTCTTTCTTTTTCTGAACTTCACCATCTTAATGAGTAGAAATTATTTATAGGTACCCTGAGTTGTGGTTTACACCTGTAATCTCAGCCCTCAGGAGCAAGGTTATCCTAAACTTCTTAGTGATCCTGAGTTATAGAGTGAGACCATGTTTCCACAACAAAACAGAGACAGTAAAGAAAGGAAGGTGGGAAGGAAAGTAGAGAGGAAGGACGTAAGAACTGATTTAGCAGTGTGTGACATTGATGGTACTCACATTTGTACCTGTAGCACAGGTGCTAAGAAGTCCCACTGGGACCACATGTGGCTTCAAAAACTTTGATGAAGGACCACATCTGATTAACTGGGTGAAATTTCTTAAATCATTTGTAGCTGTAAGCTCCTAAAACAGTTTTTTTTTAATCATCAGTTCTTGAGTATTTAGAATAGAACATATGTACTTAGTAGCCTCTAAGAAAAGGGGGCTAGTTTTCAATCCCAAGTAATATTGGACAAATATTTGGCTCTTATTTTAATATTCACTTGGAAAATATACAGAACGTCACTTGCTTTACATCACTCCCTGATTATGGAAACACTGAACCAGCTTTGTGGTTGGATTTTGTAGAAAAGTCATCGAATACTTACAAATGATTGTCATATTCACTTGGATCCCATAATTGTTGTTGACACCATTACAAATAGCAACAACAAAGATTTCTGATGTATAATCCATCATAATGTTTTTAATAATAGTACATTAACATTCTTATTTCTATCTAGCAAACATGGGTGCTCTGTTGTCTATTTCTAATGCACATTGTGTGTGGCAGCTATTCAAAATGAGGCGTGGGTGCTATGGTACCTGTATCAGTCTGGAGAAAGGTGATATGATTTGAAATTTCATAACCTCTGTATCACACAGTGGGCATGGGCCTCTTCTATAAAAATAAAACCTTATCTGACATGTAAGAAATAATACTTGACTCATGTCCCTGCATGTTTTAATTTATTCTCAATAAATTCTGATATTGACTATTGTCTGGTCTCTCATATTCATCTCTCTTTGTCACTTCCATGAAATTAATATTAGCTTAATAACCATATGGTCCCACAGGATCAAATACCATCATGCAGAGTTAAAGTTAGGAGGGATGGTAAGTGTTATGTCATTAATTTCATAAATATGCAAACATTAAATTAAGTGCTACCCAGTGCTGGCAGCAATCAGAAAATTCCTTCACATACACTAAATGCATTAGCTGACCATGTGCCTGGGATATTAGATATTCATTGCATAAGAAGATTTTCCAAAAGTGATCCTCCCCCTTTGTCTAAGAGTTGTATGGATTGTCAAGATAGTGAGTAAGAAGGGGGATTTTATATCACATCTAGTGCCCAGACTAGACATGTCGCCACTCTTCACTGTCAGTATTTCCCAAGAAATGCTCTTACTGCAGTAAAAATCCTTATGACACTTTTTTATTCTTATAGTAATGCTAACATGAGTGAAAGGATAAGCTCAGGCCCGTTTATCAATGTCTACATGAAGGTAACTTTAATCAAAACATCTCATTATTCAAATAATTTCTTAGGAACTTTCTCCCAAGTTATCTTATAGATAAGTTGAATAATAATTCTTTTTTATTGATTCTAGTTATCTGTAAAGTTAGCATTGTTCAACATGGATAGGATCTCTAATCTTTCTTTCTTGCATTATTCCAAAAGAAATTACAGAAATCAAAACAGCTGAAGCAGCAGGAGACCTTGCGAGGATATAATAACAAACAGTTGCAGGTGAAGAGACGAGGCCATTGCCACAGAGGCCTCAGAAAAGTGAACTTTACCTTCTCTTCCTTTTAGGAACTCTCTCATTGCTTGATCTCTGTAGCTTCTAAGCATAGTCACACTAGGTGAGAATAATACTGTATATGCAGATACAGGACATGGAAGCCACATTTTAACTTCTTTCATTCTGAGTAAATGCACAGTCAAGTGGTAAGGATTCAGAGAAAAAATAAAACCTCAGTCTTTTGGCAGGAGAAGGCTTTGTGGCAAGACTCTCCTGTGTTTCATAAGGTGTACTGTAATATCTAATACACACACTCACCCTCAAGGAGATAACCCCAACTTTTTCTTGTGAATTTGACAAATGTCTTGAGTGGGAATTGCAAAAATGATAATGCAAATTATCATTGCTATAAGACAATTAGCATATTTTACTTTGTGTGACTTTTTTTAAATCAAATAGAAACTTAATATGAACAAATCATGTGTTGGTAGCGTTCCCCTCTTCCCTGTCCCCATTCCACTGAAGGCCCTCCTCCATGGGGTTACTGGTATGCACCATGGGGTTACACATTATGAGTTGTGAGAGCATCAGTCAGTCATTGTGGGGTTGTGGGGGAGCAGTGCCTCTGGATCTGGCTCCAACCTGTGCCTTTTGTGATCTTTCTGCCTCCCCAATAGCAATGTTTCCTGTGCCTTGGCTGGTATGTTATAAGTGCAATTTAGTGTTAAGCTCTCAGTAATTTCGGGATTTCTGCCTTAAAATGTCTTGAGTGTCTTCAGTGTCTATCACCTTCACTCTAATGCAGGTTGTCAGGCTCACCAAGACAGCAGCACTCTTGCTTAACTTGCCACTTCTTTTGTGGTTTTTACCAGGTATTTCACATCTCTTCCATCTTTGTCTTTTAAAACCTTATCATTCTAAGCTGAGAAGACCTTTTCTATGAAAATTGTCATTACTTTGGAAACCTTGAAGTATCCCATTGTGTTATCCAGAAAGATGATGTTGTTCTTTATGATTTCCCTCCCCAACCTATAGCCCCCAAAGTTTCTTCTAAGATCACTTGAGCGGAGATGTCTTCAGCACCCAGGACAGATCCCATTCTGGGGGATGTGTGCCTGGGAAGTGTGCAAAGATGAAGGATCTAAGATTGACCTATGGGCACGTGGTGTTGCAAGTGCTCTTCCTTCTCCCTCGTGCTCCATTATGTATTTATTTTTGACCTGGCAGAATGCCAAAGCAATCTTCCTTTATCTTCCTTTCTTAGTAAATTTTAAATCTTTATTTTTCTGCTTTCCATAACCTACTCTACAGCAGCATAATGAGGAATGCAATTTTGAAGGTGACTGCCTGCTTTATTTTGTCTTTATCTTCCCAAAGAACTCATTTAGAAATTTGAGTTGATAAAAATGTCATCCGAGCCTGGTGCTTTTCATTTCAGTATGGCATATTTCCCTGGTTCCCAAGCCTTGGGGAAAATACTCGCCTCCAATGGCAGAGGTGGCAAAGGCACACCCCTCATGGTGCCAAGGTTTCTTGTACTGTTCTCCAATCAATTTGCTTGCCTAGAAAGCAGACTTGGCAGACTGAGGGGCCTTTCTGTGGGTGTGTGCAAGAGAATGACTATCACAAAGGCCAGCTTGCACCCCAGCTCTGGCTTCTCTCCTGTTTCATTAAAACTTCTATTTGGTTTTTCCTTTCATTCTTTGTGGGAAGTGGACCAATTCAAAAGAGGAGAAATGACTCTAATTTTGTGTTTTTGAGAACAAAGAGGCAAAATCAGGAGACATATGGATGTGTGGGCTTTTCCTCTCAGTAGCATTGACCCACAAACACTGAAGAGAATCATGTCTGAGCAATCTGGACTCTCCTTCCAAGGATGGAAGTCTCCAGTTCTCTTTGGTCATGTAGATGTCTCTGCTGGTGATGTCTATCAAAAATGGCACAACAGAAGACACCCACTTAGAGTAAAGCACAAGACCAAGAGAATATTTTTCTTGCTTGTGTTTTCCTCCTATCTCCCTGACCAAAAATAAACCAACCCAACAAATAAGCCCCACCACAGTCTTCAGGAGAGTTCAAAACAGGAACAAGCTTGTTCTCAGCACCATCTTGAGTTAGCTTGGTTTTAGTCTATCCCCCTCCATCTAGCATCAAACATAAAGTTAGAAAACAAAGGAATAAATGGTTTGTAAATTACCAGTGGTATAGAATGATGATAGTGACTCCTACAAGCAGTCAGACACTCAGAAGAGGAGCTAAGAAAGGCAGAGAAGATCACAAAGAGATGCTGCTGTGGAGAGTTAGCATCAGTGTGGGAATTAATTTGTTTCCCTTTGGGACAGTAATATTTATTAGGTATTTAACATGTAAAAGTCACTGAGCTTCTGGCATTGTAATAAGGGTCTTATGATGTCACCACTCTCACTTATGATTAATCTATATACAAAACTAGAATATAGGAGTGAAATGAATACAAATTACAAGAACCATCAAATGACTTCAACTTGGTGTATCTAATCTTATTTTCTTAACTAAACCTTTTATTTTGCAAAAATTAAAGAAGCACCTGATGTCATAACTGCAACTTAGAGATAGCATCCATCCTTTCCTTGCAAAATTAGAATAAAATCTTGCATCAGAAAAGTGATGATGCATCAATCTATCAGTTTTATCCTCATTTTCCAGCCTCATGTGTTTATGCCCATGTTTTGTATATTCACTCTGTGCATATTTAGTTTATCTATATATCTAAGTATATCATCTCAAAGGTTTGATTATGGAACATCATAGTTGAGAACATTGCCATTCTGACAAGAAGCTCTGATATCTCCCCATCATCACCATCCACATTTCCTGTAAGCATTATGCCATGTATAAAAAAGTCTTTGCATACACAATCACATCTATTTGGAATGTTGTGACTTCCGTCTGTTTCAGAGAGCTCACAGGTAGTTGTGAGTTGTGTCTATGGAGGGATGATTGGCAGCATGAAATGTGAAAGTGAGAATTAGTAGGAGTGAGGGAAACTCCATAGTTACTGTCAGGTGCAAAGATGAGGGAAAGAGACAAATATCTATTGTAGGACGACGCACAGGACAGACAGACTTCCCAAACCATGGGCATGGCAAGAGTCTTAAATGACATTGTCATGTTTGCTCCTTTTTGAGTGGATATCAGCCCATCTAGAAATTTCTTTTTTCCACTTTTCAATTAGCTAAGGAAAGTTCACATGCTTTTAAAGAAAACGGTGATTCAGACACAGCTAAATAAAGCAAATACTTAAATTCTTCACCAAAGTTTCTTGCCTGTAACTTTTGTCATTATATATTTTTGGCTTTTTTTACTTTGAATGAGGACCACTATTTATATAAAGATAAGGATTATTATAGTTTCTCTTGGTTTGTTCTTAAGGCACACACAAGATGCTCAGAAATTCCCAGGCAGTGTATAAGCATTTAACTGAGAGGAAAACATGTAGGCTGATTCATGGTGCTCCAGAGCCATGCTTGCAAAACTTCTTTCATTCTGTAATGTTACCAGGTAAAATACTAAGCATGTACCTCCATATTTACAGAAATTGAATGTGATTTTTAACATGAAGCTGAAATCTCATGATATTTTGGCAAGCTAAAATTTATACCTATTTATAAGCATGCACTCCTTAAGCACCGGGAACCTGTATGTGTTGGGGGGACCAATATCAAAACACAGTAACATGAGTTGGGTGGGGGTACCTAAGAAGCATGCAACTGTCTCGAGTGGCAAGTACGTGTGTCCATGTACACATGACAGAAGTAGGGACAGAAACAGAGTGAGTGCGAGAGATAGAGAGAGGGAAGAATAAAAGAGAAAGAGAGAATAGAATTTCCGTTAATAAAGACTTGGAAAAAACAAATATAGATCTGCAAAATTTCTTTTAACATTTACCAGGTTTTAATAAGATGAGTGAAGTCAATAACTATGTATTACATAATAGAGAATAGCTAGAAGAGAGGATTTTGAATATTCTCACATAAAGAAATGATAAATGTTTAAGGAGATACATATGCTAATTAACCTGATTTGATCATTACACATTGTACACAAGTTTTAAAATATCACACTGTATCCCCATAAATATCACAGAGTATCTCCACACATATGTACAATTATGTGTCAACTAAAAGTTAGAAATATGTAAGAAAAATACTAAACCAATTTTTAGAAAATGAGCATATTTTGCTTAAGGAAAAATACACATGGATGTTCCAAAATGCAGAAAAAACAGCCAAACACCTGAGAATCTGAGAATGTGCTTTCTTGCAGGTGATAAAGTATTCAGCCATGATGAGTTGTCTCTTTTTGTATTGTCCACATTTGTTTTAATATTATGTTGCGTTTATAACAAAAAAATAATTGCGCAACTTTTAAAGATTAAAAAATAGATGATTACAAAATGAAGTTTCTGGATAGAGAAATTTAGACATATGAAGATTAGATAGCAGTGGGTTATATATCTAAACCAGTTGTACAGACCAGAGCCATTTGTCTATCCATTCTGAACAGATAGTTATCAACCTTGAGAACACCTCAGAACTGAAAGCATGTTGTCAAGATATTCTGGAAATTTCTCCTTCATCTCTCCCCAAGTCCTGGCACAAAGGAGCCACAGCATCATATAAAGTGCAATAGAGAAAAGATCATTCATCTAGCTGCCCAATGCTAACGGAAGGGAGGGAGGGAGGGAGGGAAGGAGGGAGGGAAAGAACCCATGAATATAATTTCATCATTTGTAGTGACAAGAGGGCAAGAGGACCCTCACTTCCATTCCAGAATCATTCTATCAAAGTGCATTGGAAAGGTAGTTTGTTACAGGAAGTGAGAGTGAGCCAATACTTCCTCAGTGTTCTTCACTGACTTAAGTTTAATAGCTTACTGGGACTAACAGAGAGCCTAGTTTCCTACCTGGTTCTGACAGAAATGCAGGAAGAGTTGGGAAGCCTTGGAGGCTTCTTCCAATGTGATATGCGCGGAGTACCTTTGAAGACTCAAGGGGAGCTCAGCATTCAGACTAAAATCTGGTCTTTAAGAAACTCACCTGCACTCATTTAAATCTAAGCCTTTCTCAACATGCATTCCTGCAGATAGGTCATTGGCCTTCACTGACTTCTCTTCAGCCATTCGGCTACTCTTTGAAGTCTTACAGCTAGCAGAAATCTTATTCCACATTTTGTTTGAATATAGCAAAAAAAAAATGAGAATCTACTTTTTTTTCTTTCTTTTGGGCTTTTAGCATCCCAGTGAACTTAAAAAAAAAATTCAACCTCTGCACTGAGAATCTGAAAGATAAAATATTAAGAGTAAAGCCTCAGTTCATCATTGAAGCTTGGGGCATTTTAAAAGAACAATTTGGTTGGTGCATGCTTCCTTTCAGTTCTAAAGAATCTATACTGTTTTCCTTGTTTAGAGTACAGGAGTTAATTTTTCCTTAGCATTCAGATAACCGCCCATCCCCATTTTGTTTCCCTGAAGACATGGAGAACTTTGAATGGCTCCTTTGCTGTGCCAGTTGTTCATCTTGGTGATATTATAAAACACACAATAATACATATCCATATCCTGGATAAAGACAGGATATGGTATTTCCATACTTCTATCAAGCGGCACTTAGAGTTTTGTAGATGGAGCTGGAGCCAGGGTGTCTAGAACACCAAGCTTTCTGATGGTCTAGCTTTTAAGTGCGGCAATTGGTTTTCATAGCTGTTGACCCTTGGGACCTAAGAACTAACAGCATCATCTGACATTGGTGCTGCATACTAGGAATGTCATAGGAAGTTTAAAGAAAATGGCATGTGCCCTTGTGCCTTACGTCTGCTTTTTGGTATCTGAATAGAAATGAGGAGTCAGGAAAGTACAGGATTTGTACCAAATTGATTGTACCCTTACAAAGGCATTGACTACATATGATATCAATTAAGAGTTTTATTAACAGGCACACTTTAGAAGCTTGGGTTGACATTAATTTTAATGAAGATTTTATCAATTGAAAATCAGTCCATACTCATTTAATATTGATTCAAAAACAGACACCTTTAGTAAGTTACACAAACAAACTGCCTTGGGTACCTTAAAAGAAAGTGGATTTTTGTCTTGTTTTGCTTTATTTTTAGTAAAATTAGCTTTATCTTGGAAACTATAGTGACTTTTTCTCAAAAATTCATGGGAATGAGAAAATGTATTGAAAGCTTCCATTCTGGTGAGCATTATGTCACAAATATATAGCACAGACATACTTACTGTGCAATGTAACATTCCCTGGAGACTTATGGGGAAAGACTTATGACATTCCATAAATGTCACTACTGAAATGTAGAAGGGAATGTACTCAACATGCATAAGGATTCCATGTGGAAAGTGAAACCGTTGTTTACCCTGTGAAATATCTCCTGCCTAATACTCACTCAGTGTACTTGGAACTCTGTGTCCAAGGACTGCTCCTCAAAGTGTGAACCAGTATTATTACCCTAACACATATAGAATTATCTTCTTTAGACCCTATGCATGTCGCAATTTTGTTTGATACACTCATAAGGATAAATCGGTCACAGAAGTCTTTCCGGAGACACGCAAGCTAAAAGAGCGGCTCTAAGGTCCAATCTTCCCCATCTCTTCTCTTAGTGGTAATGCTTTGTTTACTGACCATTACTGATATGCAACATTGCATGATGTTTATTAAGACATGAATCTTCATTTTTTCTGTCTATAACCACATTTCCCTCCAAGTAAAGTCAACTGGAATATAAAGTCCTGATGTCCCAAACTCCATTGTCTTGCTGGCCCATTATGGTATATAGTCAATAAATATGCTCCGAGTGGATTAATGGAGTGTTTTGCTGAGGTTAAATAGGTGGGTAAAATTACTCAGATATCAAACTACAGCATGTGATACTGACATACAATTTTCGATACCAATGTTTGGATCTCAATACCTCTCCAAAGGTTCTGATGTTGAGCACTTCATCCTAGCTCTTAGTGTTGTTGGTGGAAACGTTAGGTGGAGCTTTATGTATGGAAGTTAGGACAGGTCATAGACCCTTGAATGGAATTGTGGGATCTCTTATTCTGCTTTTTTTCCTGGTTATATGAGGTGAGTAGCTTTGCTCTACCACATTCCTACCATGAAGGATGACCTCACTGAATTCCCAAAGCTTATGGGGCCAAGTGAACTTAGACTGAGAACTCAGAAACTGAGTTAAAATACAACTTTTCTTTGTGTGTTATTTATGTTGAGCATTTTGTTACATCAGTGGACAGCTGGCTAACACATTATATAGTCTATTATCTGTAAGGAATGTGATTTTACCGGGCCTCTCAGATGGTGAACATGAAGGAGTTGAGAATGAAAGGCCAGAATTCTGTTCCAAAATATATTTTATCTGTGGCCCTGAGGAAGTGGATTCATTTCCTAAGGATCATATTCTTCATATACTATAACAAATTCTATTGATATCAGCTCCAGAGGCCTTACAGTTATTAAATGAGTGAAAACCTATAAAATGTTCAGTGGTATTAGGCATAATTTAAGAACTATTGCCCATTGCTATTAGGATTGTGTTTGTGAATTTATTTCATTATTGCTATTTTAGGCTATTTTACTCATAGTCACTTCATGCCAAACATACAAATTGAATTAATTCTTGAAATGAAAGGTATGCGGTAGTTTAACTCAGGTGTCCCACATAAATTTATGTGCTCTGAATGCTTGATCCACAGCTAATGGAAATTTTAGAATTGGAACCTTGTAAGAGGTGTGTCATTGGGGGTGGGTTAATAAGTGTTATACCCAGCTGCCTCTTGACAATATTTAGCACACTCTCCTGCTGCTATTGTCCACCTGATGTTGGTATATCACCAAAGGAGGTGATGTACATCCTCTGCTTATGCCATGGTTTTCCCTGCTACTATGGAGCTTCCCCTCAAGTTTGTAAGCCAAAATAAACCCATTTAACCCACAAGCTGCTTTTGGTCAGATTCTTTTCTGTGTAGCAATGAGAAAGATGACTGCAACAGTTAAAATTGGAACCAAAATGTGGGGTCGTCATTGTTGCTAGAAACCCTATTTCCTGAATACATCCACAGTTGATGGCAATTTTGGAATTGGGACCCCAATTCCAAATGGTGTTCAAGCATTCCCACAGTGCAAGGTATTTTAATGGAGTCTAAATACAAAAAAAGCCCCACAAATAAACACAAAAACATAATGGCACAGAATGAACAGCTACCCTGAAAAGATGGAGGAATGTGGGTGGATTAGAAACCTTGGCCTGTAAGCACAGCTTCATGGACCACTTGGGTTACTGATGAAAGACCTGAATGCAGTCAGAATTATGGACCAGGAGGTTTGGCTGATGAGGATGAGAATTAACTGTGTTGGCGCTGGTCTAAAAGCAGTTTGTGTGAGAGGCTGGCTGCATTCTGCCTGCCTGTGTCCTGAGAACTTGTGCAGAGTTGCTTTGCCATAGAAATGGACTGTTTGAGCAGATGGAGATGACAGAGAAAGAAATGAAATCTCTGAGCCAAAACTGCTACCCTTTCAGCTGCAATTGTTTGAGAGATTACACCATTGAGATTGGACCAGCTGATCTGCATTGGAACAGCAGGAAGAATGTAGACCTGAATGCTGAAGGAGATTTCCTGCTCTTCAAATTGGCTTTATCCTCCCCCACCCCAATTAACAAGTTGGTAGCCTACCTGGTATTATGGAGCATAGCACATGCAGGAAAGATAGGGTCATTGGATTTGCAACATGGTTTTGTTTTTTGGAAATGACCATGGACAGTATGAAACAGGCCTGTTGGATTACCTGTATTAAATCCCATTGAAGCCATGAGGATGATCCATGGTTGTAGTGGAGACCCAGTGGAGATGCCAGGACTGTGAGATGACTGCTAAAATAAGCTGAGAGTTCCAGACGGAGCTTTCCAGGACTGCAAGTAGCCTAACTAGAGTGGCAGAATTGGAACCAGAGACTCATCACTGATTAGAAGTATGGAACTTGGAGGGCTTGAGAGATGGCTCAGCGGTTAAGGCACTTGCCTCCAGTTCCTAAGGCCCCGGGTTCAATTCCCCAGGACCCACATATGCCAGACCCACAAAGTGGTGGCTCTGGTGCGCTCTCTCTCTCTCTCTCTCTCTCTCTCTCTCTCTCTCTCTCTCTCTCTCTCAATCTCTGTATCTCTGCTTGGAAAATGAATAAATAAAATATTTTAAAAAAAAGAAGTATGGAACTTGGAGACTTGTCATTGGTTAGTGTCAGACTTGGAGTTACAGAATTTGATGTTTCACCTGTTGTTTTAAATCTTGTATTTATTCAATAGTTCCTTGCTATGCCCAATGCCATCTTTTGCAGTGTGACTATTCTATGCCATTATGCTTTTGTTTATTTTGTTGTTTTGTTGTTGTTGTTTTTTTTTTGTATTGAGACTCAGTTAAAAGACCTTGGACTATGGGAATATTTCAACACCATTGGGACTAATAAAATTTGTGGGAACTTTTAAATTTGGAATGAATGCATTACATTTAACATCCTGTATGGTTTTCAGTTATGGGGGAGGCAGGGGTAGAATGTTGTGGTTTGATTCAGATGTTCCCCATAAAGTCAATGTGTTCTGAATGCTTGATCGCCAGCTGATGGAAATTTTGGAATTGGAAACTTATTGAAGGTATGTGGTTAAGGCCAAGCTTATGGATGTTACGGCCAACTTCCCCTTGCCAGTGTTTGGAACACTCTCCTGCTGTTGTGATCCACCAGATGTTTGCCAGGTAGTGATGTCCATCCTCAAATTATGCCATGGTTTTCCCTGCCATCGTGGAGCTTCCCCTCAAGTCTGTAAGCCAGAGTAAAACCTTTCCTTCTCAAGCTTCTTTGGTTAGGTTCTTTGTGAAGCAAGAAGTTGACTGAAACAAGGTAATATGACTTTTTCCGTGAGATGTTTAATGTCCACTATTTCCTCTATATCCAATACTTCATTCACAAAATAGTTGCATACTTACACACAGTTTTCTTTTCAAGGCATCTCAAGACTGCATTGCCATTCTTCTGATTAACCAATTCTTTCTTTCAAAACTTTAAGCTGTAAAACTTATCTCCAGTAACATTTATTCATTGATAAGTACAATGATCACCAATGATTTTCCTCAGCAGTTTTTCATTTCAATTTTATCTGGCAATATTGCTGTTTACCTGTATGTTTGTAGAAAGTAAGTAATATTGACAGATAACATGTGTTGCAAGGGACCCTTTTATCATTTTTATTGAAAACTTTAATATATGAACATATTGTTAATTGGTCATATTAGTTTATGGTCTTATATTGCCTCTCCTCTGCCCTCGTTGCACTGAGGGCCCTGCTCAATAGAGTTATCAGTAATCACTATGAATTCACAAGTCAGTTTCTATGGGCATGGGTACAATACTGCCCTTGAGTTTTTACTTTGTTCCCTGTCTCCTCTTTGACAATCTTTCCTGAGCCATGGAGGGAGTGTTGCAAGTCTCCATTAGTGCTGATTACTCAGCCACCTCTGATTTTCTGTTTCGATGTGTTTTGAGTCTTGGTGCCTTCTGCCATCTCCTGAGAGGAGGTTCTCAGATGAGCAGTGAGGGCAGCACTCATTTAATCTGCCACTCATTTTGTAATGATTCCTGGGGCCCTGGTGGATGTGATAGAGAGAACTCCTTGAGCTAAGCAGTCTTCTATTCTTTTCATACTGATGTTAATGGTCTTCACTGTCATCTGGATTTAGATTCTCTAGCCATGACTAGAACAGCACTGATCAAAGAGAAAAAAAATATCTAGAAGACTTTTTGATGGGCATAACTTTTAGCTAAAGAACAGTGTAAGCTTCCATCTGGAATTTGGCATCTTCCAAGTCAAAGGTTTCTCACTTGACTTGGTTCTCAATACCAGGCATGAATTCCCTTCTGCTGAATGGGCATCATGTTCAATCACAGAGTAGTTGATTACACCCCATAAACTATGTGCCACTATTGCATCAGTGAGTATGTCTTGACTCACTGGTTGCTTTTGATTTTTTTTTTTGATCCACTTGCTTGTTCATTCTGTTGGTGGCTTTCATTCCCCAGCCATTTGCAAAGTGCTTTCAAACACTAAGAGAGCTAGCCAGAAAGGAGCTGATTTCCATCTCAATTCCAGCCTGGTCGCTCAATGTACTGCAGCTGCAGCCTGTGGTATGTTCAGCAATAGGATCTTACCATTTCATTCCTACGAGTACCTAAGTGTTCTGGAAATGGCCTACACTCTGAAAAGTGTTGTTAATCTAATTGTATTTTGCTTTTATCACTTGGAGCAGTTTTTTGCGTCATAGTGATGAATACTTAATTCAAATTTCAAATATTATTTTGATTAAGTTTCTATCTACTAAACTATCTTAGAATGTATCTAATCATACAAGCAATTAATATATTTAAAATCTGAGTACTTCCTAGTATCTTTCAAAGATCTATAATTTTATCATAATAAACTCTATCTATCTACCATGTCTATGAGACTCCATAATTCCTATTAGTGTTTTTTCCTTGAGATATCCCCATCTTGCTTTCTATGCATGCTTTCCTGTTTGCATGTAGGTGTTACTTTATCCCTTAGAAGTGTTATCATGTCTGTGTCTTTGGGCCACGGAAACCCAGATCTTCATGTGACTGACTCCATCCTTTTGTTGATTTCTCAGTTTAAAGAGCCACTCCTTGAATCTTATCTACCATACAACATAAAGTAACATGTCTCCAAACACTCATTTCCTCATGCATCTCCCTTTATACTTAGTTTGATCATTCCCTAGCATCATTTGCAATGATATTTATGAGGTTATACATGAAGTTGAACCTCATTGCACAAAGGTTCAAACTAATTTTTTTTACTTTATGACAGTGTTAAAGTAATACTACAGATTCACTGAAAATGGTATTTTGAATTACATCTTTTTCTATAAGCAACATGTGACATAGTCCTCTCTTCTGATGCTAAGCAACAGTGAAACACAGCTCTCAGCCATGTGCCCTAAAGAGCAAACAGCTAATAATACATAATTGTACTATGTTGCAAAGTGGATGTATTCCATAAATTAGTTATATTCAGTGAACTATAACTTAGAATACTTTTAATTTAGGATGGGATAATTGAGATATAGCTTCTTTATAGCTGTATTAGTCACTGTTCTCCAGAGGAATAGAACTGACACAAATATGTATTATAAAAGGGATTTATTGGGTTAGCTTACAAGATGGGGGATGGGCAGTACAACAGAACCTGACTGGAGCCTGGAGAGTCAGAGAACCCAGTCCACCCACAAGGCTGGATGCCTCAGCAGTCCCAATCTGGCATAGAAGGCCTAGAGGATTCCTGGAGAGCCACTGTTCTTTAGTCCATTGTTGGAAGGCTGAGGAAGCAGGGTTCCAATGTCCATGAAGGATAGCAGCAAAAGGGTAAGTGCACTCACCAGAAAGTAGCAAGTGGAGCCAGACAAAGAGTCCTATGTGCCCTTGGAGCTTCTTGATATGTTATATACCACTGTGAGGACTGTTCCCTCTGGGGAAAGTTTCCTCCCTGCATCAATCAGTCTTGGAAATGCTCTTACAGACTCACCCAAGAGACACATGTCTTAATTTCTAATCTGATCACGTTGACAATAAAATTTAACTATCACATTGAGTTAGATGGCATTCGTATATATTTCAGTATATATATATATATATATATATACATATATATACTGATGTAGGTATATTAGTATATATAGGTATATATGTATATTCATACACATATGTGTGTAAGTATATATGGATAAATATGTTCATGTGTGTAGCATCTAATTTTTAAATTTCTTCATTATTTTATTATTTAATCTGTCCTACTGGCTATAACACCCAAAAGCAAGAGTTATTACTCCTTCTTATTCTCTAGTGTTTCCCTTCTTCCTGGTGTCACATTTTTGGCCAAGAGAATAAGTGGATATCACATATGGATGAATTAAATGAAATTTTGAAGGGATCTTAGCTCTTTAGAAATCTCCCTAGTATGAGGGTTAGCATGTTGGTATATGAAAAGAATGTAAATAGCCAGTAACTAATAAATGCTAGAAGATATAAATATGAATATTAATATGCTGAAATCCCTTTATACCAATCAGGTTGGTTTGATGGTGGAGCTGGATTTTAAACTAGTCCATGAAGTGTGAATCCAGTTTATGAAAATAACATAGCCATAATTCAGCTCTTCATTATAGAAATTCAATCATATACGTCACCTTACCTAACTGCAATCCAAGTAAATTTAGTGGAGAATGTAAACTTGTTTAGTTTCTCTTTCAGCCCTTGTAGATTTTTTGTGAAATAGAGGGTGGTGTGCACCTCCCTAGTTCTTTCTAGTCTCTTGCCTCACACATTCCAAGAATACTGCTTTTTCTTTCAGTCCCGTAAATTCCTAGAAAATATCCCACTTAACTTTTCTTCTGCAACTCTCAGGCTCCTTACTTATCATGGATTCTCTGCCAGCTCTGCTAGGCTGTTTTACTCAACTGATGCCTTATTCTCACTCATACTGTAATCTAGAAATTGCACCCTGGACTGCTTCTCTGGATGAACTAAAATTTCTTGCACTTTGCTTCCAGCCTTCTGCACTCCTTCTATGTTGCCAAACACTAGCTCCTGGCATTACCTGGGGAATGGCAGTGTTCCTTCTAGGTTGTGGACTACATAAAGACAGGAGTTCTGTTTGTATTATACTTGTATCTCATAAGGAGGTCTGGCCTTAACACATTTGAGGAGCTGAGCATTTCCCCAATGGCTTAGGGCATGTGCAGGAAAGGCATAAAGTGATGCACTTTAAGTGGAGAGTTGCAATGCCGAGCTTAACTTGAAACCATTTATCCTACCATAGACTCTCACTTAGTGGAAACCAATCTGAAAAGGCCAACACTGCCTTATTTACAGGTGTTTTCTTCACTAGAGCTATTAAAGGGCCCTGCTATGGGCAGAGGTGTAAAATTACAGGTATTATGCAAGTGACCACTTCTGTCAGGATGCCAGACCAAAGAGGCAGGGATGGTACTCGGGAGACCATCACCCAAAAAGATTATTAAAAGAATTGGTATGGGTTAATAGATGGGTGGCGGCTTATGAAATTCAACTCTAAATGCTTTTCTCTGACCACACACTCAGCTGGACCGTTCTGGAAATCCTGGTAGAGTCAGAAGTACATCCTCCAGGCTATGTGAGCAGGTCTATAAGATGGGTTGGGACTGTGAATAACGGGGGGCAATGATAAGATCTGTCAGAGCCTCCAGAGTCCCAGGCACTCTGGTAGGCTCACTATACATAACACTGCAAGTTTTTCCAGGTTTCCACTCTCTCACAGCCTTAAGTCATATCATTTTCATGGATAACTGAGGAAATCAAGGCTCAGAAAGATGTTTAGGCTACAGGCAACTAACTATTCAAGATTTAGCTTTCTTTTAAAGATTGTCAACTGGCAGTCCTAAATTGTTTCCATGTCACTTCTTATGAGCTAGTATCGGTAACCTCATTCCCTTCAATCTAAGCCATCACTCAGTATAACAGGGTACAAGTGAAGCCAAAATTAGCATATATGAATATTGTACAATAACTTAACCAAGCATCCAGCTAAGACTCAATGTGGGATTCTAAGTCTCCTTTATATTCAAATTTTAAAATGACTTTTGGGAACCATAAAGTCATATGGTTTGATAGGCAGCTAAATTAGGAATCACTTAAGTTGTGCTTGGCTATCGGTGAATTCTATAGCCTTTCTGGAGAGGGATGATGGTGGGAGCTAATCTATGTCATAAGCTCAAGGGAAGCATGAGAGGAGGTGAGCGTGCACATTGGAGGGACCATGCCAGCTCCTCAAGAGTATGTGGTAGAGACCAGTGGTCCTCAAGCCTGTGGGGGGATGGGCACTTCCAGAGCTCCATTCCCACATCTGTTGTAAAGGCACTTCGAAGATCCCCTCATCCTCCACAGGGATCCAGGCAAGGATGACAGCCCGCAAAGACTTTTGGGTACCTGCTGTTTTTTCAGACCTGCCCTTGGAATGTTGAACTTTATTAATGAAATATTTAAGTTTGATATTGATGTAGGTCAGTATATCGAAGAACATCTGGATTTTATTTGAATTTTCCAATGATTTAAAGTGGTTATTTTGATTTTTCCCTTAACTATATCTTTGGGAACTTGCTGGATTTATTTTAAGGTCAGTTGGGCTCTTGTGACAAAAATAATGCTTCAAGGAACATGAAGTACTTTCACCAGCCTCTTTGAATTTGACGAATGCTCCTGGTTCTTGGTGTGTTCTCTTACTTATGACAGTTTTCTGTACACAAATTACTCTTTTGTTCAACATTACATCCAAGTGTAATATCCTTGAAGACACATGAAACCTCTACTAGGTATTCCTGTTTTAATTAAAATTTGATTTGGTAGGTTGCTCCTGATCTGAATGCAGTGATGTAAAAGGCGCTCCCTCCTCCCAGGATGGAGCAGGCAAGAACTCCCTGGTTTCCCTGAAGTCCCTTTACTCAAAGATGCCTTGTCAAGGAGCTCAGGGTGTGTTTTCAAAGCAGAGTCAAGGTGAAGTGAATGTGAGTGATACGACTTCCTAAAAACAGATGGAATCTAAGTCTCTGTGGTAACTGATATATTTCACTTCATATGCGTTAAGAGCA
Organism: Zapus hudsonius; assembly: GCA_004024765.1. Classification (NCBI taxonomy): domain Eukaryota; kingdom Metazoa; phylum Chordata; class Mammalia; order Rodentia; family Dipodidae; genus Zapus; species Zapus hudsonius. The sequence continues at coordinate 7,625 of PVHP010013889.1, read as the reverse complement.
GAAATGTCATCCCTTTAGGAAGTCCCCAGCTCAACTCCTTTCTCTTGAGAAATGGGGACATCATTCTCCTGATCCCCAATTCCTATACTGTGGAACCTTTAACCACTGAGATCATAGCCCCCATTTCCTAGACTTACTGGAAAAGCTAATGGAGGAAAAATGCTTTGAGAACCAGTAGATAGCCAGAACTCAAGAGGCAAGGAGTGAAATCATCACATTAAGGTGCAGGCTAGTGACTGGGAATAGAATGCACAACGCTGTTACAGGATTTCAGTATAGAGAGAAGGGTAGGCTGATGGAGGAGATGCCAGCAGGGGAGAACCTTGGAAATGTCACACTGAAAGGGAAAGTGAGAGGTATTAAGAACATCCCTAGTGTTGTTTGCTCCTGTTCCACAACCTTATATTTATTCTAGCATTTCATAGTCTCAATTCCCCATGCAGCCCTAAGTATTAGACCCTCATCCTGTGATCCGGGCAGATCTTATAGCACAGCTTCTGTTGGTATCTGTGTGAAGCTCCAAAGTTATGTACCCTTGTAGAAGGCGACTGAAAATCATGTGGCAAACGATGGGTAGACTGAGGTGCAGAGAACAATGCTAAGAGTGGAATGCGATTACAGTATAAGGAGCAATTCCAGAGATGTTGTCTAAAAAGCCAGTATAAAAAAACCCTTCATTTTTCCTTAAGATGTTTTCATTTCAAAAGATGTTAGATCCAGCTAATATACGATTTGATATATTTGCTTATTCATAAATGTATATCTACTATAACTCTACTTCAGTGTTTTACAAGGATGCGTGGAGACATAGGAAAGTCAGGGCACGACTGAGTCAGAAGGGACTAGATTTGTTTTTAGCTCACATACACTCTGCATCATGAAGCACTTTCATTAAAGGTTTCTGAGTCACACCAATCAATAGAATTAGCCTTTCCTTTCTCTACATGCCTTCATGTAAACATCAAGGTGAAATTCAAAGGCTTGCAGAGACTACTTGGGTCATTCAAGAGACCATTGATCTTCTGGGACATGCCTTTGTCTTTTTTCATCACCACACTGGATTTGATGGCCCAGATTTGGGTTATCCGCTGCTCGTCTTCCGTGGCCTCCTGCTCAAGCCCACTCGGGAACTGACAGCAGACATGCAAACAGTCTTGAAGTCATGGAAGAGGTGAGGGAATAGAGAAGAGTTTTTTTTTTTATATTTTTTATTTTATTCTGAGCTATTTAATTGCTGTCTCGTGCAGGAAATCCCAAAGATGACCAGGGGTTTTATAAAACATTGTAGCCCCATTCAACAACAGACTACTAATTAGTTCATTTATTTAGGTACTAAACTCATCTATGAAGAGAAGCAGATCCTAATTAGAGAAGTCTCAAAGGATATTAATCTCCAATCCTTTAAAATTACAAATTTGTGAAATACAAATCTGCAAAAGTATATACACACTTGCTTATGAGCTCATACAAACTGAAACCAGGAATCACACACATGTATTTATGAGCACACAAACTAAAAACAGAAATCACACATACACACACACACATGTTTATGAGGACACACAGACTAGAACCAGTGATCCCTCTGAACTCATGGTTTCTTGATTTGGTAACTACAGATAATTAGTAAGGATTTCAGTCACTGTTGTTTGTTTCAACATTTTAATACAGGAAAACCAACATAAAACGTGGTCACATTGAACAAAACCAATAAATCATTTGCCTTTGAATTACACACGTTTAGAAGATTTCCTTGAAATAGAAGTCTCTCAAAAAGATTTTCGTGCCATTTTCTCCCATTCTTATCATATCTTGTTACATTCGATGAAGTTTCATGGAACTGTATTCCTCTTTGACCTGATACCTGTGTTCAGAGGGACTGACCTTTTATTCACTTGCCTGGCATTACCCTTAGATATTGTCTGAATATCAGTAATGTTTCAGGTACTTGAAGGATATTCGAAATTAGACAAGATGTATGCAGTTTCACAGCAGATGTATGCAGTTCTTCCAACAAATGGTTAACAGTGGGTTAGGAATAAATGTAAATATTTTAAAAGCATGGCTTCTCAAAAGGAAGGCATAAACAGAACAAATATATATATATATTATATATATATATATATGTGTGTGTGTGTGTGTGTGTGTGTGTATGTATGCATATATTTGACATCCAGAATTATAGAAAATGAAATTCTGTTAAGTAATCTAGTTGGTGATAATTTGTATGGCAGCTTTGTGAAATAAATACGAGCATAACTTAGAATTCTATCATATATTAGTTGTTATTTTTAATAAAATTGACTTTCTTTCTTGAGATTTTAAATATGGACTTATTTCAGGCAGCACAAACTCTGAGAAACAAGTTATTCATAAGTAGAGAAAAAGGTACATTTTAGAAGTTCATATTATTTTAGTAGATCATCTGAAAAGATTGTTTAAAAGACTGATACAACCATTTGTATGAAATGGACCATGTTAAATAAGTTAGCTGGTCTTACTGTTAATCAAAGAAGTGGTCATATGTCACAACCATAGCTATACAAGAAAGATCCATTCTCAGTCCTGAGTATGGACATCTTGGCTTACAGCCAAGGCCAATATTAAGATGTGAATAGTGTATGCTGTCCAAATTCAAAGAATAATTTCTGATTATAAAGATAATATATGATATTTATAAAGAATTTATAGGTGATAAAATGTGTATATAAAATCAAATAAAACTCAGCTGAAATCCCTCCAACAGGAGATATCAAAACAAATTGTGCACATATGTTTATAAACACTAGAAGAAATAAAGAATACAAATATTCTATAAATATGGAATTTATAAACATTGCTATATTTTGTAAAAGACAGTTCTGTTTTAATAAACTAGATGTGTTTTATTTCACTCTGCTATCTATATTGAACACCAATGAGTGAGAATAGCCTAATTGGTTTATCCATTTTTTACGTATGGACTGTAGAGTCAGCTTCATAGTTTTTGTTACTCTGAACCATATGTTAGTAAACATGATGCACATACACTCATAAAGTTATCCGGCTACTTTTTCAAAATCTATCATAATTAAAATGAGCTACCAAAATTTTATCTCCCTTTAAACTATATCTACACCACACACACACACACACACACACACACACACACACACACACACACACACACACACAAATGAAATGTTAGTTCAGGAAAGCTGAGACTCTATTTTAATCTGAAAGCTACAAAAACCAAAATGGCTTAACTAGGCATGCCTCGCTGAAGATGCTCTCACTTATGGGAACAGAGATCATCAGTGGAAAATAGCAATAGGAAATGTAACCTTGCTCAATTATTATATGTACAATAAGTGAATAGTTTTCAAATGGGCATTTTTACCACAGAGACATACTAAGTAGTTGTGTTTGTGTGTGTGTGTGTGTGTGTGTGTGTGTGTGTGTGTGTATAAAGTGTTTACTCTCCAGTAGGTAAACATAAGGTCACTGATTATGCTTAAATTAGAAATTATTGAGATAGAGATCAAAGACCTGAGGAAGATCAAACAACAAAGAGGTAGAGTGGGAAGTGAGAAAGGATAGTTGTAGAGTAGGGATAGAGTGACTTGTGGATTCACAAAGCTCAGCATTATGTCTTTAGTACTGAGAAGGCTCCTCCCAGTCTTTGCAATCAGTGGACATCTCCTACGAGCATTCAAAATATTTCTGCCAGCATAGGTTTACACGCAGTTCTAGAATTAAGCACAGAACCTTAGGAAAATGCTGGTATTTTTATTAACATGTGAGTACATACTTGGGTGATATACTCCAATAATGTCAAAGACTGAAACTGAGAAAATGAGTCTAGGACAGTGGGGGAGAGGGTCTTCAGGAGATGAGGGAGGGGAGCCTTGAGTCCTGCTTGGATAATTAATTTAACACGGGACAGTGATGAGTCATTTCCCATGTAGTGGATGAATACCTGGCATGGCAGGTCAGGGCTCCACCCCTTCATCCCTGACCATACATGAACTGAGATCCGTGGTGGTTCTCCTCAAAAATGACCAAAGGGAGGTCAGGACAGTCATCTTCTCAGAAGAAATCGTAGAAGGCTCAGTTACGGGGTATACTATCTGGGCATGTGACTTGGGTCTGATTCTCCTAACAAAGGGACTTCACCTTTTCTGTCCAATAAACTGGATGCCCTCCTCCTCTCTCAGCCTTGCCTGCCTTGAGCATCCACAAGAGCTTTCTTTTCTGCCTGCAGAACATTGAAGGCCATGTACTAGATAAAGTCTTCTCCTTATATAAACCAAGTAAATTTAAAATATTCAGTTGATAAGTTTCAACATATGTACACAATCATGAAACCATTATGGCAATCAAGATAGCCAATCTACCTACTGCTTGCAAAAGTTTCCTTTTACCTCTAGTTAATTCTTTCCTCCTGCCTCCACGTACCCATTGACCTGCTGTTAATACACATCATTTTTTCTTTTCTATAAATCTGTGGCAATGTAATCCTATAGCTATAGTTCTTGGGGGGGGAATGTAATTAATTTCAGATTAATACTCAAGGTGTATCCATGATCCATTCCTGGCTCTGCTGAGCTGCATATCATCATATCATATACCCCAATGCTTTTCCACACTCACACATTGTAGTTTCCATATTTAGGTTTTACACATAGCTTTCAAACTTATCCCTAAAGAATTAATAGTTTTGGTCATACTGTGAATACAATTTTTTTTTAATTTTCAAAAAAAATGTATTGTTATTTTATAGCAGTACAATTGCCTCTAATAATCTTACGTCTCCTGACATAATTCTATATCTGATTGTGTTCCCCAAAGTTAATGAGTTGACAAAAACAGACATCAAAACAGAAGAGGGAACAGTAAGATAGTTCAGTGGAAGGGTAAAAAGAAGGGGGGACAAAGAAGAGTGGTGGAAGGGATTAGGTAACTTTTTAAATAAGTTTTAAAATTTTTAATTAAAAATAATTATAGGATAATTATTTTAATAAAATAATTTTCAAAAATAACAATAAATTGAAAGCTGTGGGTTTTGCCTATAGATTTGCTTTGAGATCTTATTTTATAGATAAAGAAATAAGCTAGACATAGTTAATGCTATGGTACTTTCTGATAGAATGTGGGCCACAAAAATACTAAATTCTAACATTAAACAAAATGAATGTTTTTGAATAAAATTCAAGCTTCTATGAAAAGTAGACTGAATATACTTTTGACACATATATTCATTCTCCTTGGTAGAACAATGCTGTTCAGAGGCTTCCCTGGGCCTCATATGGATATCTAAGTTCAAATTTTTCTTATTTGAGTAGCTTTGTCTAGTTTTAGGGAAAGATATTAGGTCATTCATTCATGCATTCATCCATCCATTCATGTATCAGTGCTTACCACATGTTATGACATCATCCAAACACTACAATAGGTGTTTTCTGTAGACGTAGGAACTAACACACAGTTTCCAGAATGCTCATAGTGGAGAAGAAATATTGAGATGTGATAATGCTATCAGAGTTTAACATGTATTCCTAGGTGAACATTTAGTTGAGGGTGGTAGTCTTGCTTTACAGAGGAACCTTGGTCAGTATCTCCAGTGCACAGCTATGCCAGACCAAGGCTGCAGGGAGAGTGGTGGAGAGAACCGCATGCAAGAAGGTTTTGAGGAACCTAACGAAAACACAAGGTTTGGAGCTGGTTATTAATCCACTAGGACTGGATGTGAGGGAGGGGAGGAGTTGGAACTGAAGAGAGCAGCTCTCAAAACAAAACTGGTTATTACAAGAGAAAACAGTTAGCATTAAAAGCAATCACAGTAAACACAAAACAATGTAAGTGGGCAATGTTTCTGCAGCCAGATGGAAGATCTCTGGGTGTCTGTGAGATCTACCTCCCTGAATGTCTCCTGAAAATTGCTGGTATAATTTCCTGTGTGCATGCAGATGTCAGGCATACATGTTCATTCACTATAGTTTTTCAAGTTAATCTTTTCTGTGGTCAAAATGATTTCCACGTGTCTCTCATTAGAATCAGAGTGCCGAGTCCTTCAGAGAGAATAAAAGTGAGAAGATCTCAGCATTAGGCATTTCTAATTTTTGAAATTAGAAGATACACATTTCAAGGCTTCCTTGGTGATATTTCCTCAGTACTTCCTTTGTTTTCCATTCACTACCAGTGAAACCAATTCCCACCCCTTCCCCATCTCAGCTCAGAATTTCTTGGCAATATCCAGGAGAAATACAATCCCCATTAACCCTCATTAACCCTGAAGCGTCTTCTGTTAAAGGGAAGTGTTTCCCAGTATGAGCAGGACCTGGGCTACGCTGAGAATATGGTGTTTGTTAGAAAGTCTCTAAAATCAAATCTGAGGTGCAGTGTGGGAGGGAATGAAGAAGAAGAAAAGGCACGGGAAAGAAACTGCCATGACAATTGTGAGTGTATTGTTATTTACCTTCGAAAAAGCAGGGAAACTGTTCATATCTTTCTGCCTTAATTGCTTGGTTGACCTCAGGGGGGTTGGGCGGGTGGGAAAGAAGCCTAAGTTAAATGCACAACATATCCTCTGACAGTGCCCATCCCCTGCCTCCAGTTTCCTCTGGCCTGAGTACCCATGTGGTTTCTGTACTTCTGAGTAGAGAGAGCCAGAGTCGCCTTAATAGCCCTGGAGAAAGTGTTTCAGGACGTATTTGCAGAGAGCAGGGTGCCAGGCCACAGCCTTGTCTCCTCAACATGCCCCTGATATTGAACCTTCCAGTAACTACAATTACAATCAAAACCACAAAATGTAGATTTACAGATTGTTTTCAGCAACACCCATTCAAATTTACTTATATTTACACTAGAAAAATTAGGGTAAGTGCTATTGTGACCAGAGACACAGACCAGAATCAATAACCAACCAGTTCTTGGCTAATAAAGCACTTCTCTAAGGTCTACAGTTGCTCTATTCTGACTTTGAGGTTGGCCTCTAATGTCTTATCCATTGACTTTTCCCGTAAATATGTCTAATCGAGGCCACGTAGGATTCTAAAGAGAAATGATACACTCAGTTTGGTAAGAATTGCTAATTAACCAAGTATGTAAAACCTGTAGCGGCCAGTGCTCATGGTACTTTTTCTATGGTGAAAATTTGTATGTGACAAGAAAATTAAAAGTAAAATACCAACTTCCATTTTAGGAATAAAGCAGTAACTTTAACAATTTTCTCTTTCAAATCCCAATGGTTCTTAAGTTACTATTAAGGAGAGGAATTTAAGCAATATCTTGAACAGTAGTGCCTGGATTTCTAAAACCTCAAGAATATAATGTGTGGGATACTTTCATGTTATACAGGGATTCTTTAATCATGCTTAACCTCAGTTTGTACAAATTTCTTTCTTACAGTCACAAAAGATTACACTTCATATCAGAAAGGTCAGGAGAGATTAATTTGCTTCCTTGTACATTTGAATCATTAATTTTGTTCTGGGAACAGAGCAGGGTATTTAATCAAACCTACAGGAAATAAAATAATGAATGACAAAGGAAAGGAAGTAGGGAGAGATCTCAAAATCTCTATTCCTGAATATATATTGTCACTGGGGAGTGTTAGGCCACAATGTACATTCATTCAAAGGGAT